>JANBPO010006761.1:514352-597235 GCA_024336825.1 Amorphophallus titanum
GCCCTTCACCTCCCCCCGGTCACCCCCCCCCCCTGCTGGTCCCAACCCCCCGCCTGGCCCCGGGGGGGGGCGGAGATTGTTGGATTATGGAGTCCAGCATCTCCCTTTGGGATTACTATCCCACATGGATTATGGGGTTCATGTGTGGCATCGGTGCTTGGCAGCCTAACGTGCCACATAGATTACAGGGTGCATATGCGAATCCCCATAGGCCCGCCCACAGCATGTTATAGACGTGGGGCTCTACTATGTCATAAAGGAAATACGATCTGCCTTCACTAATAGCTCGAGCTTTTGGCACAACGGTTGAGGCTTGATCCTATAATACCCACGCACCTCACCTCATATGGCACATCCTATGTAATTAAATAACATCAAATTAAAATAATATCTCACTCATCAATATGCATACATCAAATTAAACAACATCTAATTTAAAAAATATTCAAATAAAGAACTTCAAAGCTATATAATATAATGCTCCGTACAAATAGAATAAATAGCCAAGGAGATGACATAGATGCAATAATCTTCAAGTTATAAATGGTTTTCAAGTTATAAATGGTTACTAGTCTTACGCACTCTGTAAATTATGTATTTCGAACATACTTATCGCTCTAATGACACGATCTATATAGACGCGTCACGCATCTGAGTAATCTTCTGCGCTCGGGGCGTGACACATCTTGGGGGTAAATACCGGCCTCGTTGCTGGGTGCCACGTATCGTGGCTTGCGGTCAGGGCGCCCCCGGGTTTGCCCGGGTGGCTCGGATGAAGGTGGGTAAATCTACAAACTGGGCGATGGGGGGTGGCCCCAATCAACTTTTGCTGATGCCGTTGGTCACGGCGAGCTGGTTAGGACCCTTGATTGGGCCTGATGTGTCGTAGGAAAGACTGGGTGAACAATGCCTTAAAAGTGTTCAGAAAAATTCTCGAGCCCTAATTTCTTGATATTTTCGCTGGAAAAATGTCTGGGTACAATAGTACCCAAGCTTTCTTGGGTCCTTGAGGGTTAGTGACACTTCTGACTGGCATGGTCCTCTTCTTCATCGCATTTATGTCATCATTTCTCATTAAGACGTAATCATGCATCCCATGCCCAAATTCACCACAATAAAAACAACTTATAGAAAATTTCACATTTTTCTTGTTCATGAGATTGATGAAATTCTACTTATGACCAAATAATTTGCCATTGTCAACATGAGAGTTATTTTTCTTTTTCAACTGCCAGCAGTTTGACACCTTGTGTCCAAGCTTTCCACAATGATAACAGTAACAGCACAGAGTTTTCTTGGTTGGTCCTTTATTACGACTGAGAGCCGTTTTGTTTCTGCATGCTATTAATTTATCATTCTTCATGATATAGCAATCATTCATAACATGACCATGTTGTCCACAATAAAAGCATGAAATTTTCTTTCTCTTGAAAACATGGTGTTTAACATTAGATGTTCTAGCATGCATATCGAAACAAGCAAAGTCGTGTTTTTGTTCTTGCTTAAATGTTTTCTTTTTCTGGTTTTTGTTCTGTTCTTGAGATTTTTGAACATCAAATTGTTTTGGGGGTGTTTTAGAAGCGCTAGCTTTACTTGAACTGGAGACAAAAGAAGTATACAATTTATTTTCAAAGGACTTTTTATTCCCAAGAGTATAGCCCAGCCCTTCCCTCTGAAAGTTGAATTTTGTTACCAAGAGTTTGTCTAAATTAGACGGGTACTTGGTCTGGTAGACCGTCGCTTCCAGATTGTAGAACGCCGGGGTCAGGAAGCCCAAGGCGGACTGTGCGTCGAGCTGCATATCGTTGAACATGTTGCCTCTAGGCTCCGTTGAAAGGACAGGGACGCATCACTGCGGCCCGTATCAGTTAGGCGTGGCGGTTCTTGAGACTGACTTCCACCAGGTTGCCGTCGGTCGACGTGGTGTCGAAAACGGCATTCGGGATGCGAATGTGAGTCGTGGTGTTGGTGTACCGTCCATTGGCCGGATTCCAGTAAACATCGTCGCCGGGGGACACGCTGGCGCCGGCGGTAACGATCATCTGGCCCTCGACCATCAGGTTCGCAGTGTAATACTGCGGGTAGACGTCGGGGGTGTCGGCATCGGGCGGGACGCTGTGATCGAGCACGGCCAGACCCATGAAATCCGCGTTGGCGGTGTAGGCCACATCGATATAGAACGTGTCGCCCGCGGTCATGGTGCCGGCGTTGCTGATCGTGAAGCTGTCAATGCCGGGAATGGTCGTGTTGGCCGTGGCCACAACGCCTTCGCCTACCAACAGGCCGTCCGGGTCGTACACAAGGTACGGGGCGGTCGCGCTGGTGGCGATCAGGACGGCCTGGTAGCGGCCCTGCTTTGCGCCTGCGGAGATAGCGGGCGCATCGGTGATGGTGCCCGTGCCGACGTTGCCGGCCTTCTCGGAACCGGCACCGGTAGCGGCAAAAGTGCCGCCAGCCACAACGCCGTGGTCGTCAGATCCGCGGAACGCCGGGGCGCCGAAGGCAAGGCCAGCAGCGGTTTCGACGGTGCGGCTGATACGGTTGGACGTTTCGCCGTTGATGATCTGGCCGACAAGCCCGATCGGATGGGTCAGGGGGTAGGTAGACTGTGCGACTGCCATTTCATGGCCTCCATCTGCGGGACTGTCGGCGCAGCGATGCGCTGACCGTTTGGGTTAAGCGGCGGCTTCGCCCTTCCAGGCGTTGCTCATTTCAGCGCTGCGCTTCTTCTTGGCCTCGGCAGCAGCGGCGGCCGCATCGGCGGTCGGCTTGATGTGGCTGACAGCATCGGCCAGTTGCTGCGCGCCGCCGTCCTTGGCGAGCGCGTCGACCTGAAGGGTGAAAGCGGCGTCGAAGAAGGCCGCATCACGATCCTTATAGGTGTCGCCCAGCTTGGCCAGGCCCCTTTTTGTTCACAGCGAGCTTTGTTACAATGGTGGATGCTTCCACAAAGGAGAAAAAGGCCCCCGGGCCAGCGAAGCGGGTCTCCGAGGAGGAGGGGCCAAGCACCCGAGTTCGTCTACCTCGCGCAAGAAGGAGCTCATCGCAAGGGCAGCCAGATGACTTTTGTGGAGTTTCAGACATGCCCTTAGAGTATTTTATGGCACTTCTAGATCAACTGGAAGGCAGAATTGTGGATCAGGCTCAGATCAGGGGCTCGAAACCCAATCTAGATCAACTGGAACGACTGATCCGAGCCTGATGCTGGTGAGCCTGTTTATTGTTTGAGCCTTGGAGGTTATATGGTATGCATAAAGATTTACAGGGACTTACATCTAAATTACCATTCACTTTACCTTTTGCCCTCGACCCGAGAGTCTCTTGTCTCAAGACCTTTGCAGTTCGTAGCCCTACCTTACAAGTGGAGCAGAACAGAGGAGGAGGAGGACGTCGACAGGGAAGGAGGAGGCTGCTTCTTCTTGTTCTTGCCCTTTTTCTGCTTTTCTTGGATGTTGAGCGGGGAAGGATTCACCCACCCAATCCCCAATAAAAATCAGGGTTGGGGGGTCGGGGTCGACTCGTTTTGGCTCAAAACTGATCGGATCGGCCGACCCAGGCCAATCCAATTCAATTCTGCCTTCCTTGTTTCTGTCCTCCACTCGCTTAACAATACCATTCCACTCCTTTGCTCTGATCACTCCATCTGATAGAGGGAGCCCAAGGTACTTGATAGGGAATGAGGCCCACCTAGCACCCAGAATATGTACAATCTGTTCCTTCCCGTTTTCATCTATATTGACATGCAAAACATTGATTTTAGAAAATTAACTTTCAGGCCAGTGACAACTTCTAGAAGGCTAAGTAAAATTCTTAGATTAATTAGCTTCTCTTCTGTCATCGATGAGAAAGGATTGTGTCATCAGCATTTTGTAGATGTGTTACCTCTTCCATATCCCTTCCCATCTTGATACCTTCTATGAACCCAGTTGATGCTGCCTTCTTCCACATACTACTGAGCACCTGTCCAACCAGAACAAATAATTGGGGTGATAATGGATCCCCTTGCCTTAACCCTCTTATGCTGGCAAAGTAGCCACATGGTGGTGCCATTTATTTATTTATTTATTTTTGAACGTGGGTAGTACCACTGGAAGAAACACCCTTGATTAATCGCCACGATAGAGGTCTGCCAGTGCTGAATTGATATAGATGCAGACGCAAATTAAAAGACAACATTGTGCAAGGCAAGACCTAGATGTACATTCAAGCATGCAATGCAACCACACTTATTGATCTGACCCCTGGTACGCGACGGAGAACTTAAGTCCGAAGACCACCATCACACTTAGTGAGAGGTTCCAGCTAGAGACAATCTGGCCTTTCGTAGATCACCATTTGATATATTGTGGAGTTAGAACAGGTAGGCACACAGTAGACAGAACCGAGCATATCTATATATATAGACATATGTATATATAAATGCATACATATATGCATTAAGAGAACAAAACCCCAGGTGAGGTCATCATTGATTTTATCCTTATTCTTATTATTTATTCACAAATGATCATCAGTCAGGCAAAAGACAAGGAGGATCAATGGGCTGATGGGGGTAGAAGTTGACTTGGGCTCACAAGGTGAATCATCGGGCATAGTGAATAGGGGTAAAAAATAGCTGCCAAGGTCGAAAAATGGTTCACACAAGTGACAAATGGAGTATAAAGGTGAAAAATAGATTCCAAGGCTGACAAATGACTCCTACGGGTGACAAATGGGTAAAGGCGACGGCTGCGGTGACAAAAGGAGGCTTAATGGTGAAAATTGACTTGTAGCGGTGACAAATGTATGTTAGCGGTGATAAACAGGGTAGAAGAGTAGGAAGGGGTAGGTGAATCGGCACAGAAGGATAAAGAAAAGATGCAACAAGGAGGCGAATCGACGCAATGGAGAGAGGGACAAGATGAAAGGTGAATAAGCGTAGGGGTGCACCGATTCACTCGCCAGAATGAGGCTGGCATCGGGTTACTTGTAAAGAGGAAGGGAGTCGACTCCAAAGGATTCTAGAGTCAACTCGAGAGGTTATTTTCAAGGAACACTAGGCCGACACTGAGGTAATTCATGAAAAGAAAGGGGGTTGACTCCAAATGGCTTGGAGTCGATGCAGAGACTACCAGAGCGGTTGACACAATGGAAAAGGGGTGATGGCATTGGCGCCATAGTGCCATGGAGTTGACGTAAGGATTGTTTAAAAAGAGACAGAGTCGACTCCAAATGACTTAGAGTCGATGCTAAGATGCTGGATGAAGGGAGGGTGAACGCACAGGGGGCTTATGGAGTCGACGAGCTCTTCCAGCCTTCGTTCTACGTTTGTTCGGTTGTCTTTGACCAATTCATGTTTGATCGCGACCCAAAGTGAGGATACCTCTAATTCAATGGGGGCAATAGCTTCCAAGCCGTACACCAAAGAGAATGGCGAACAGCCCGTTTGGGTTTTATAGATGGTACGGTACGCCCAAAGTGTCTCGTACATCTTATCTTCCTTATCCTTTTTGCTAGAACTGTCAATCTTCGCTAGGTGAGTGCAAAGAGTTTTATTGAATGCTTCTGCAACCCATTTGCCTATGGGTTGTATGGAGTGGATGTTCTCCAATCAATCATGTACTTTTCGACTAGCTTGTAGACCCTTTGATTCCAGAAATGACTTTCATTCTCTGAGACGATCCAGTTGGGAATGCCGAATCGAAATATTATGTTTCATCGGATAAATCAGGCCATGATTTCTCCTGTCACTTCTTTTAGGGTTACAACCTCTGCCCAGCGAGAGAAATAGTCTGTTATTGCCAGGATATACTTGCAACCTGAAGAAGATGGGGATAGTGAGCCCACGACATCTATTCCCCATTTGGCAAATGGCCAACTGGGTGTTGTTAGATGTAGATGTGTTGGAGGTTGCCTGGGGACCATTGCATGCTCCTAGCACTTTTGACATGACTTAGCATACTTGTAGAAGTCGTCGAACATTCACAGCTAATACTTGCCCAACTACTTAATTTCGATCTTCATCTTTGGCCTGGCTTGGTGTGCTCCAGCCGACCCAGCATGCATTTCTTTCATGACTCTCCAGGCCTCTTCCATAGAAATGCACTGAAGTAGTATTTTCTTTTTGGCATCTGCCACAATTCGGAATAGGATTTCATTTCTAATTTCATAAGAGTCTTTCATTTGGATCAGCCTAATCTTCTCTTCCCTTTGCTTGGGCAATTGTTGGTATTTAAACCATTGCATGAGGGGCTCATGCCAGTCAGGTGAGCCGACTACTTATGCGGTTGCTATTTTAGGTTCTTCTCCACTTGGCTCTTCTTCTATCCGTTCTTCTTCTTCGTGGTTCGTGGGCGTGGTGTGTCAGTTCGTAGTTGCCAGCGCTACCTACGTCGAGCTTCTCCCAACTTCAGTGTACGTTCTCTGTTCTGTCAGACTGTACTTATCTTTATTTGTGGACTAGACTCTGTCATAATCTGTTAAGTCAATCTGACTCCATTAATTGCTCCTTTAATTCCTTTAGCTCAGCAGGGCACATTTTATAAGGTGCCTTTGAAATAGGGCCAGCACTAGGGACAAGGTCAATTGTGCAAGACACTTCTCTCTCCTAGGGTAGACCAGGTAAATCTTTTGAAAATACATCGAAAAAATCTTGAACCACGTGAATATCTTCTAGCTTCAATTACTTAATCTCGGTTATAGTTGCAATGGCTAGGAAGGCCATACAACCCTTCTTTATAAGTTTGTTAGCTCGAAGAACCAAAATGAGGGGTGACCTATTACGACTCCGGGGACTAGAGTGGACAAGCTTCAGGAAATCACCAAAAGTTACTCTACCCTTTTGGCAATCTATAACCACCCTGTGTGAAGATAGCCAATCAGCACCTAGAATGATGTCATACCCATCCATGTCTAGGCATACTAGATCGGCAGGTAGATTATGCCCTTCAATTCAAGCTTCACTATTCGGGTAATGGTATGTAATCTCAGATCCGCTTTCAACAGGACTGGAGATAACTAGATCTATTCCCAACCAAATAGGTTTCACAGATAATGAAGCAACAAATCTTTGAGAAACAAACGAATGAGTTGTATCGATATCAAATAAGAAATGTGTAGTCTTGGAACAAATATTCAATGTACCTTCTACTATTCTACCTTCACCTTGATTCGCCTCTTGCAATACTTGAAGACAACCTTGCTTCTTCACCGGGCGCTTGTCATTGCATGCTTGTTCATTTAATAGAGGGCAGTTGGGAATCCAATGATCACGGCTCCCATAATGGAGACAATCTCCCAATCTCCTCCAACACTCCTCGGCCTTGTGTCCGACCTTATCGCAATGTTTACAAATCTCTTTAGAGGGTGTGGTGGTGATGGAAAATAGCTTTTCATTCTTCTTAGATTTCTTCTCCTTAGAGTGATATACTGCACCATTAGACCTCTTCTTGGTAGAAGAGGCCCTAAATGAGCCGAAACTTGTAACGTGTTCCTTCTTATCTCTCTACAAATCTTTTCGGACAGCTCTATGGCGTCTTCTAGTAACTGTGTGTCACGCCCCGAGCGCAGAAGATTACTCGGAAGTGGCATGACGATGTCTATAATGATCATGTCAATCAGAGCGTAGTGCATTCAACACATCCAGACAGAGTGCGCAAGATAGAAATAACCCAATTCTTTATGCATTACTTATATTGAGCGCGATCATCTTTCTTTTTCCAAGGTACACAACGTACACGTAATCTTTTTTTACATTCTTTGGCGTTGTCTTTCCTTGGTGGTAATCACGGTATTCTTCTGCATCTTTTACGCCTTTGCCTTACTGTATGATCATGCTACCATGTTTGCATAGTCACATGTTCATGTTATTCACTTGATTGACACATTATGTTATCACTTATACACATATGCTTGTTCATGTGACTTGTGATGCCACGTTTCATATTTTCACACCCACAAGTCCTACATCAGTCTGCTTTTGGGTTAAATGGGCATTTCTCTCATTTTTATTATTTTCCACCGAGACCTGAATGGTGGTCTCGTAATGGGCCATTTTCATTCAGTTAGCAGCCTATCGAAGGACTACTTTCTGATCGAGAGTCCTACGTCGGCCGGTTTGACTTGGTCTTCGGATAAATAAGGTTATTTATCTGATCAATATTTTCCACGACACCCTTTATGCCGGTCACCCGATGGACCATTTGGTGAAGGTGGCGGTCTATCGATTGACCGCCTTCCATGGCCAAGATCTTTACTTCGGCTGGTTTTCTCTCTCCATCCATGGCCGAATGGGGTCCTTGCTCCACCATTTTCTCCGCGCATTTTGATCCAAATGAGGTGTCGTTTGATCTTGGGGACTCCTGGGAATATTATCTATGGTTTTTATTTAGAAAATGAGAGCTAATTTTCACTGAAAACCCCTTAATCCGGGCTAGGGTTTCAAGGGTCTATAAATGGAACCCTTAGCTCAAGTTCTCGAGGGGGGAGATTTTGGAGCTCGCGTCGAAGTGCTGCCCATTTTCAAAGTGAGTTTCATCCAGGGCGAACCAGTGTCCCACGTCCTTCAAGCTTTCAATTCAGGGAGTATCGGTTCATGGGTGTTTGTGCATTGTCTCTTCCCCGTCTTGAGTCAGTTCTTTAGTCATCATAACATTGTCCTTTCTTCTCTTTCTCCACATTTTTATCATTCTTATAGCATTTCTTACTCCTCCTACTATTTTTCATGCCCTTTAGGGGTTTAAAAATCACCCCAGGTATCCCTCATTCCATTCATATGCTTTCTTCTTCATTTACGTTTATAGATATTGCACGATCCCTAGGCTAATCTGGGTGTTTCTATATGTTTTTCACGTTATTTTGCAGGTCATAAGTGCTACCTACACCAGGCCAATCCCTCCTGGCCGGCCGAAAAGGGTAGAGGATCAAGTTCCCACAATCAAATTTGGACACGGCTTGCGGCCTCCATCAGATCATCTTCTAGATGAAGCGGCCTTCTTCAGACCGTTTGTACCTATTTGGTGGCCCATCGAAGACCGTTTCGGTTCGACGCCCGTGTCCACTGTGCATGCTGCCTGGGTGATTGCAGCGGCCCCTCGATGGACCATCACCGTGCTTCCAGCGGTCCTCTTTTAACCATCTTCCAGTGCTATGCAGCCCATGTAGGACCATTTCTGTCCCAGCATTTGAGTTCCCATTGGCAACATTCGCGATCACTTCTTTTCCAAGGTAGGTGGTGCATCCTTTGCATTACTAGACTTGGTGGTGATCACAACCCTCTATGTCTTGACGTTTATTATTTCTTGCATTATTCCATCTCCCACATCTCACCTCACTTCACTTCAGTTAAAGAAAAAAAATATCAACACACGCTCTTTTTTGACGATCACGGTGGGACGCCTCATGCCATTCGTGTTTTTTTAGCATTGTTTGACCTGCCTCTGTGTGCTTGTTTGCTTCATTCCCAGTCTCCTTGGATTTTCTATTTCATTTCTTACTATTTTCTGGTCTCTGGTTCTATTACAGTCCTCTGTGGGCCATCTGCATTAGCCGGTGATCTGTCGTGAGACTGCATCCTTCATTCTCAGGTACGTCTGCTGGTGTTAAATTCAATTCTATTTTTTTCTTGTCTCCTGGTGTTTTGCGGTCCTATCAGGATCATCTATGTAGGTGCGTGGTCGTATAGTAGACCGTTCCTTTCTCAGGTGCGCGCTGGTTGTTTCTGTCACTGTTTAGCTCACGTTCTGTCTGTCTGCCATTGTTTTTTGCTATTCCCTGGCTGATTGCGGTCCTCCCCGGACCGTCTCCTCCACTATGCAGTCTTCCATCTGACCGATATTTGTTTACTACAGTGCACCCGAGGCTTATACTTATGCTCTATTATTGATCATTTTGTTATTCATCTAAGGTGCTGTCTATCTCCCCTCAGCTATTATTTACATCCATGTCATTGTGTATATTTCACATCATTACTTGACATTGCTTGTTAGCTCTAGGCTAGAATTTACATGCACTCTGGTGCACATAGGATCAACCATTTATTATATTTTAGTTGTATACCTACCCTGGTAGGAGATCCTCTCGCCTCCATATTCCATGGAGTCGACTAGGTGATCCTATCCAGGACCTCTGTAAGTCCCCGTGAGTTGTGGATTCCCACACGGATGCCAGGCAGGTTGTGCCATTATCACCCCATGTCTAGGTTGCATCTGTGAGAGCGAGTACACCTAGAGTCAACCAAGTCCCTCGGTCCACCCCTATTAGGAGTCCTGTTTTTGAGAGAACATTGATTTAATTAAAGTTGCTAAGGTTCTTAAAGAGGAAGCATATAAAAATTGCGTGCATCATTACAACTTAGTTGAACATTGGTTGCCTCTCATCCCCTCTTTTGTTGTGTGTTTTGTTAGTCATTTTGTCTAGGTGCACTTACTATTTGTTGTCATTCTCTTTGTGATAGGTGCTGCGTCGCATGTGGAGTTGCTTCACACCCATAGGATCTTCTCCTAGGGGCAATTCCTCATTCATCTCCTATCTCAACCCCTTGTTTGATTCCACCTCCACTATGTCGTCTTATGACTTCTCTCGTTCCCGTGAGGACTCTCTCCCTCAGGGACTTCTAGAGGACCCGCCTAGGGTCACGACTATTCAGGTTGGAGAGGGGTCCATCCCTCCTCCTCCATCTACTTCTATTGAGGGTAGTCAACCCTCCCTCTCCAATCCTTCTACCCACAATTCCGCCAACCACATTTTCCACATGATGGCCCAGCTAGATTCGGCCCAGCTTCAGGTCCTTCGCCAAGCTTTACAGGGGCCGGACACCCCGTCTCCTATTCCTCCCCAGAGTGTATCTACTACCACCACTTCTATGTCACTGGTTCATGGGTTAGGGGCATCCTTGGCTGCTCCAATTGATCTCACTCCCATCCAACCCAAGGTTCTCCGATTCCCTAACTTGGAGGCGGGCCAATCTTCTAGCATTAAAGACCCTACTCCTTCCATCCCCCTACATGGACCCTTATGGGACCACTTCTCCAGCGCCGCAGGCTCTCGTGGGCCTGCCTGACTTCTTGCACCCTCAAGCTGGGGCTGCCCAATTGGCTTACACCGATACGGGTCCCTCTTTGACCCAGTATCCTTCTTATGGGCTCCCCCCTCCATATACTTACCCTTCGACCCCGTACACCGGGTCCGCTCTTCCGGTTTTGCCTCCTCCATCCCGGGAACAGGAGCTTTTCGATAAATGGGCTGCCATGCAATAGCAGCTTGACCTCCTTCATAAGCGGGTCGGCCCATAGTCCTTGGCGGATATCCTAGTTCCCAATTTTCACAACATTCGTTTCCCTCCTCAGTCAGAGCTCCCCACGTACCGAAAGTACAATGGGAATGGTAATCCTTACATCCATTTGAGGAAATTTTTATATGAGTCGGCACAATTTCAGTACGATGATCGCGTTATGGCGTATCTATTCCGCCGCTCGTTGGATGCGGTCGCTTTGGAATGGTTCTATGCATTACCATTGGAGGATGCAGAGAGCTTTAAAGTTGTCAAAGAAAAGTTCATCCAGAGATTCCAAGACCGGGTTGGCCCGGAGTACTCATTTACTGATTTGGTGGCCGAGAAGATGAAGGCCGATGAAGATTTTGCAACATATGTTGATAGATGGAGGCAGATGGCTTCCCGTGTGCCCGGGTAGATTCTGGAGGAAGAGAAGGTTAAGCTTCTCATTTCCAATGCCACCCCTACCTTCTGGAATATTCTGACCATGAACGACATCTCCAACATGCACCAGCTATACAGTAGGGCCAGGTTTATCCAGGCTCAGTTCAAGGACTCCCCCATTCACACTCTCTTCGAGGACCAGAAGCCCAAATCCACTAGAAAATCTCAGGGCCTAGTTACTGAGGGAGTCCAAACAAATGAACAAGTGCAGGCTGTTAGCTTCCCCAACCAACCCAGTCCGCCTCACTTCCAGCAACCTCCTCGCAACCCCTAGTTTATCACTCCACCAAATGCTCAACCTTCCTTCCCTGCTCCTCAGCAACCACAACAGCCACAACAGCCGCCACAATACCATAACCTCCCTCCTCCAAATGGCTATGCACCTGTGCGCCCGGGTCCTAAGAGAGCCCATTACCCTCCCCTACCTAAAACCCTTCCAAATATCTTCTCTTCCCTTATGTACACCGGCGATCTCCAACTTCCTCTGAAACAGCTGAACTGGAATCCGGTCGTAGACTAGTCCAGATACTGCATCTTCCATCGGTAGCCCGGGCACACGATTGAAAGATGTTATCAATTCAGGGATTTTGTTTATGATTTGCATGAAGGATAGCGCATTGACTGGGCGGAGATGCACAAGTTGATCACGGAGATCAAGGAGAGATGAAGATAGGTGCCGAGGCCGCAGCAGTAACAGCCACAACAACTGCAACCTCTGCAGCAGCAGCAACTTGCACAAGATTTAGGGATTCATCAGAATTCGATGCCTAACCACCCGCCCGCTCCGCAGCCTCAGCCGCCAGCACCGGCTCAGGTAAATATTATTCACCGCCCAGCTCCCAACGCTAGGTGGTCTTATGATGATGAGACTCTTGCTCACCTTCTGGCTGTCCACCATACCTACAGTATATCCCCTCCGCCTCCTACCCCCGCTATCATTTGACTCATCATCACAACCTCCACCATGCCTCCCATCCCTTCCAGACCTCTCAGTTTACCCTCTGCATTGCCCATCGCTCCACCCATCATCGCGCCAGCACCCGTCACACCCGCCATTACCACTCCCTTGCATAAACCATCACCCATCATCCTTCCGACGGGGCCCGTTAGGCCTGCCTCCATCATCATTACCCCCATTTCTACACCCCTTACTCACCTCACTGGGCCCATTAAGCCACCAATGGTGAGTCCATCCAATGCCGTGCCGACGCAAAACCTTGCCCTCCGGAGTGGGCCCTTGTTCCATAGAAGTTATCTCACCACTAGTCCACCTACACCAAACACCTAGTTTCTGTCATAGACAGTTGATCAAGCAGAAGCAGGCCCATTGCCCGTCACGCAGTATGACTTGCTACATCATCTGGACCGAATGCCAGCCAAGATTTCAGTTTTAGAGTTAATCAAGTGGTCCAAGTTGCATCAATATGATTTGAAAACCTTTCTTCAGAAACTCATGGTGAATGGTGACATGGCAGTAGACAATCTATCGCCGGATTTGGCCACGATCATGAAGGGGCCGGCCATTACATTTTTTGAGTCAGAATTGGCTCCTCCCGAGGCATGCCAGATTTCACTCTGTATTTCCATCACCTTAAATAAAGTGGCTATTGATGCGACCTTGGTGGACACAGGAGCCTCCATCAATGTTTGTCCCTTGAGTACTCTGCGTGCATGTAGTATTTCTAAAGATATGTTGAGGCCAACCCCGACAACAATTGTCGCTTACGACAACTCAAGAAGGGCATGCCATGGGGTGGTGACTGTTCAAGCTGAGCTCGGGCCGCTGACGATGCCCGTTGAATTTTATGCCTTGGACATTGACCCGATGTTTAAAGATATCTTGTGCCGTCCATCGATTGAGGACCTTGATGCTGTACCATCTACCGCCCACCACTACCTCAAGTTCCCATTCCAGGGGCAGGTGGTAAAGGTTAAGAGCATATCCACAGTCCAATCTGTTAAAGCTATTTTTGACAAAATGCTGCCAACACTCTGGCCTTGTAGCAGACCAGTTATTTCTGTGCTGGACCTTAATTTTTTGTGGGCATATGTGCCACGCAAGCCCGCCATTGGACCAGTCAGCATCAAAGTGAAGCCAAAGATGACAGACCCCAAGGGGTGGAACATGATACTAAAACTTAGTTATCAGCTTGGCATGGGTCTCGGTGCCCAGCTATAGGGGCGGACTAAGCAAGTCCCTAGGGGCAGAAAAATGAACAGGAGGGGCCTCGGATACCGAGAGTCCTCGTTATCAATTTTAGGAGACTCAGGGCCACTGACTTGGGACTATCGCCAACATTTTCTAAAGGGGCCATTATAGCCAGGTACCTTGAAGACACCACCACACCAGGACAAGAAAGAAGATACTGCCTGTATAGTTTGTCACCCGCCATTGTTGCCAAAGGGGCCGGTTGATGATATGGATGACTTCTGTGAAAGCTTTGTAGGGTTGTTCCATGAGGAAGAAGGTTTGAGAAAACCTGAGGTTCGGGTTGTTGAGTATTCATGCGGAAAGCCAGCCCAACGTCCGTGGGAAGAGGGGAACTCACCCGTTATTTAATCTTTGTTTCCTTCCCGCTTGATTTCTATTTTTCAAAAGCTGGATTTTGTTCCCTGCTCACCTCCTATTATGGTTGATCCTTTATCAGTCTGATTTTCACTTCGGCTTGAGATGCCGATGTAATTTTTAATTGTGACTTGTCCATGTGGGCGCTGCCCACCAATTGATTTCTCCACTATGTGGTTCTCCTCTTCTGATCCTTTTCTTGATATCTTCTATCCCTCCATGTATCCTCTTGCCCTTCCTCCTCCTCCACCATCTTCTCCATCATGTTGTGCTCTCTCCACTGGTCTAAAAAAATGTGAATTTTGAAACAGAGATTTCAGTGGAGGATTACGCTATGTTCTATCCATCCTCCTCCCAGGGGCACGAGGCCCCTACTTCCCTTCCATTAGATTTCTTATCTCCTAGGTTAGATGTAGAGTCTGCTGAGTCTCCTAGGATAGTAGAGTCCATCGAAGTAGGGTCCTGTTCTAGTGTCTCTAGCCCTTCCACGCTTGCGACGTGCCTGATGATGCATCATTCCAAATCTATCCCCGATAGGTTCCTCCAGGATCTTTCCCAACATTGTCATGCCCTCCTTAGATGCCCGGAGTTCGTAGCAACAACCATCATCCTAGAGGATGAAGAGGAGCTAGATGGGGCGTGGAGCGATGACGGACTAGGTGTCTATGAGATCGTGGATGAGAAGGACTCGGTAGACTTTGAGGATAGTGGCGTGGATGACATTGCTGATTGTACGCCCAAGGTTTGAAGAGGTTCGACGAGCCGTCATCAGCAGTGGATGAATGTTCGACCCTTGTCATCATCGGTAAGATCGGTCGATATTTTCTTTAACTTGGACCTTTCATCCTTATCAATGAATAAACCTTTGCTTCGGCATTTAGCCAATGTCAATGAATAAACCTGCGTTCGGCCCTTGTCATTATCGACAAGATTGGTCGACATTTCTTTTAACTTGGACCTTTTGTCCTCATTAATGAATAAACCTTTGCTTCAGCATTTAGCCAATGTCGATGAATAAACCCGCGTTCGGCCCTTGTCATCATCAGCAAGATCGGTCAACATTTCCCTTAACTTGGACCTTTCATCCTTGTTAATAAGTAAACTTTCATTGCTTCGACATTTGACCCATGAACCCAGGTTTGACCCTTGTCATCATCAGCAAGATCGATCAAACTAACAATCCTTTGTTTGTGTTGGCTACATCCCGTAGCTTGAGCAAAAAAAAAAGAAATAAAAAATGATGATAAAAAAATGATGATGATGAAAAGAGGCTTAAAATAGAGGTCCCTCGTCAGACTTACTTGAATATCCCCGAGTGAGGGCAAAAATGGCTATAACCCAACTGCGGTGCAAACCCGAAAGGGCGCCATAGGCAAAATCGGGTACCTCACCACGTCAAAACCTGAAAGGGCGCGTGGGTAAAAGCAAGAGGGGACTGGCTTTGGTGAAAATCTGAAAGGGTGCTTAAGTCAACAATATGATAAAAAAAATGAATAGTGACTAAACGATGAGGTCCTATCCTCGTCTGTCATTCAACTCCTACTAATTGCTATCGACCCTTGTCATCATTGGCAAGACCAGTCGACTTTCCTCTCTGACTTGGACCTTTTGTCCTCATTGATGAACAAACCCTTGCTTCGACATTCAACCAATGTCGATGAACAAACCCTCTCTGACCCTTGTCACCATCGGCAAGACCAGTCAGTACTCTTTAACTCAGACCTTTCATCCTTATTAATGAACAAACCCTTGCTTCGACATTCAACCAATGTCGATGAACAAACCCTCTCTGACCCTTGTCACCATCGACAAGATCGGTCAGTACACTTTAACTCAGACCTTTCACTCTTGTTAATGAACAAACCCTTGCTTCGACACTCAACCAATGTCGATGAACAAACCCTCTCTAACCCTTGTCACCATCGATAAGACCGGTCAGTTCTCTTCAACTCAGGCATTTCATCCTTGTTAATGAACAAACCCATTTTGCTTCGACATATGACCTATGTCGACGAATAAACCCTACCCCCAGTTTTTGTCACCATCGACGAAACCTACCCTTAACTCTCCTCATTGATCGTTAAAGGCAGTGAGTTTATCTCTCACTCGGGTCTTCCACCCCTGTCGAGGAACGAACACACTTTTGGTTTCTCGGTGACTTTGTCACCATCGGCGAAGCCTGCTGATAACCCTCCTCACCTCATTCTGTGGTCCTAAGAGACCCCTACACATCCGTGCTCTGAACTCTCGGTCTACTTTAGCCAAGGGTTTGGCCCCAAGAATAGTTACGCCGCGGTGGAGCAAACACCTCACCCCTTCAT
Source organism: Amorphophallus titanum (assembly GCA_024336825.1). NCBI lineage: Eukaryota > Viridiplantae > Streptophyta > Magnoliopsida > Alismatales > Araceae > Amorphophallus > Amorphophallus titanum. The sequence goes on from JANBPO010006761.1 coordinate 530,935, forward strand.
TGAAGGTGTGAGCGCTCTCCTGCCCTAGTAACTTATATATTCAGGCTAAGCTAATTGGCTGGGAAAGAAGGAATGGAAAGGGGAGAAAAGGAAGTCGTGATGTTGCGGCAAATAAAGATGTTTCATTGATGTGAGATGTCAGAATACATGGTTGCCCGGGGCATCCCCCAAGGTACATAGGGCTATGCCAAAAAGACAATAAATCAACAAAAATGGGCTATTGAGGTGGGCACCAAAAGATGTCCTCTAACTCCAAGATGCCTAGGGAAGGGTACCGGACCAGTTCCTGCAGTCGAGACTCAGTGGCTTCCAACCGTGACAACTTCTCTTCGAGAGAAGCAGCTTGTCCTTCCGCTAGCTCAGCTTCCTCCATACTCTGAACTTCCTGATGCTCAGCCTCCTGAAGCTCCGCCTTAGCCTTGGAAAGTTCAGCATGCAATTCAGCTATCCTGGCTGTTATAGAGGTTCGACACTATGAAGACATGCTAGCCACACTTCTCATTTGCTCTGCAGCCCCTCTTAAGGAAACAAGAGTGGTTCAACATTCAATTCGTTCCATTTTTATGGCCGTTAGTTGTCTAGCTACTTTGCGGCCAAGAAACTCCCGTCTGTTGACGTACTTCAGCAGCATTATTACCCGTGGAGTCCAATCGTCCATGGGGCAGCCAAGAGCCATCAGTGAGTGGGAAAGGTGCTCCACTAAGCCCCTCAGTTGTGCATAAGTCAAATCCCGGCTGGCCGCTATAGTCTGCTGGAGAGTTCCCAAAAACTACCACACTATGTCGTTAGATGATTGCAGACCAAGTGGTGACGTCTCGAGAAGTTGGAAATCCACCCTATTGCCCACGGTAGCCCAAATATCATCACTCGCCTCGAAAGATGACAACGACATAATTTGTAGGGCGCCTGCACCAGAATTGGCCCCAATATCAGAGATAGCGGGTAGAGTCTCAACAGTAGCAACCTCCTGGCTAGTCTCTCGGGGCGGAGCTACATCAGGAACATCAATGGTCGAGGATATTTGCTCCTCGCGCTCACCTTGGCTAACCTCCATAGGGGTAGTCTCAGCGATAAGAGTCAAAGCCTTGGAAACCCCGGCCTCTTCCTCAACAATTTCTCCCACCTCTATTTCAGGAAGGCTGATCTTCTGCGAGAGTGGCTCTTGACCGGCATCGAGTGGCTGGGATTCCATGACTCCTGCAATTACAACAGGTCCCCCCAGGACTACTTCCACTGCATAGTCTTTGGGGAATCAGAATACGATAGCCCGCAAGACTGGCGGGAAAGTCGATTGACCCGAACCCAAGACTGGGAGAGGTATCTCCACCATTATGGTTGGCAGTATCACCTCAGTCTGCACCAAATACATATATGTTAGCCAGCTGATATGAAAATGACGAGAAGAGCTGTAAAGTGAAGACACTCGAAGGTTCCTCACCTCAACTGACGCTAAGCTCAAACCTCCAACGGCAGCTTCGGTGGATTCAGCCCCTTCACCTACAAGTGGACCTGACGGCCCAAGCCCACTCCATGCCAACCGGGGTGGACTGAAAGTTGTGTAATCACTTTCATAGGCTGAAGACGTCTCGGCATCCTCGGTCTCTGTCTTAACAGGTGGGAACCCCTCGTCACTGGAGTCACCACTGTAATCAACATACTAGGAGGAAGAAGGGCTCTCTGCTTGCTCCTGACACTCCACTATTGGAGCAGACACCTCGCTGGTAGGAACATGATGGGAAACGATCATCCGGATCTGAAATGTTCTCTTCTTTTCTTTTTTTTTCTCCCATTTGTTTTTTCCACATTTCTTTGTTTTCAAAAAATACCATCTCTCCCTTTTTTTTGTTGCACTTCTCAATTTATTTTTTCTATTTCATTTTCTGCTTCCGCATACCCACTGGCCGGTATGAAAAGGTCAACCATGTCAAGAAAGCAAATCAAATTATGTGGATGTGACATTCTGGGTTTGGTCTTCGCAGTAGACAACGTAAGAGATGCCTTGGGCTGCTACTACATCAATAGAAGAAGCTTCAGTAAAAAGGGAGAAGAGTAACCTACAGAAAAATAGCCAAGGAGAAGTGCAGCAAGGTAGCAAGCTCGAAAGAGACCTCTCCCTCATGGAGTTACTTGTACAAGGGTGATAAAGCAGATCTTCCCCTTCGACCTCCGGAGCTTGACAAGCAATAAGGATAGTGTCCATCTACAACCTCATCCAATGGGAGTGAAAGTTGAGGAGCTCATCCACCGTTCCCCATGTGGTCCCGGTGAAGACCCAGGAGAAGGACGAAGAGAAGCCACGCCTCGTCCATTCTTCTCTAGACGGGAGTTCTCTCTTCCCATAGAGTTTCTTTGTTATACTCCATTTGGTTGTTCCCTTTATAATTTTTATTTTCCTTTCAAAACAAATATTCGTAACCTTTTTTCCCTACCTGCGTAGAGGAAGACAGACCGTGTGTTCATCGGTCGGTGGGTCCTTGGGTCATGCACCCTCAAGCTGTGTGATAGTGGAGGTTGTGAGAGGTCGTCTCTCTGTTGCAAGTTGTGAATCAGCCGTAGTGCATTGGCACTAGTGAAGCCACACTGTGTTGTGCGAGGGGTGGGCGTAGGTCTCTGGAAAGAGACCAAACCACCTAAATCTTGTGTTATGTGATTTGTCTCTCACTGTGTTCTGGCGCTAGATGCTTGGTAGGAACGTTCTGTTCAATATCCGTGCCTCCAGTCTGCTAGCTATCATTTATCTTGTGCTTAACCGATTTTAGTGGTGTAATATATTTTACTTCCGCAAAGAAGGGCAAAAAGGGGTTGATCTATTCACCCCTCCCCTCTAGATCTGCCAATCACTGCTTCACACGTGGTATCTATAGTGACCCAGTAGATCCGGATACCGATAACCCGATATCATCGGATTACCGATACCAGGAACTTGGGGAAGTCACCCAAGAGACTGATGAGGCCCTGTAAGGGTTAGGGGAGTTTGTCGAGGGGATGCATAATGAATGGAAATTACAAGCGCAATATCAATTAAAGTGACAAATTCAATTTTTAATGTAGAAGTAATTTAAATATAATAGAGTGGTACACGGACTTGTTGCCTTGGACGGGTTGGCATGGGTTGGCCATAGTTGCAAAAAAGATGGGAATTTATCCCCCTAGGAGTGGGCATGCATTGGAACACTTTTCTTTCCTTTTTATTTTTTTATATGCAAACTAATGCAAGAACCTAGACACTCTACATTGCAACATTAGAATGCAGACTTGACTACAAACCTAGACTTAACCCAATTTTCAGTACATGGCAGAGGCTTTAATTCGAAGATCCGTGACTCTAGGGGCTACCTTCCGGATAGGCATAACCTAACCATCCAGTAATGCCTTTTAATATACTGGTTAGATTGGGGTGCAAACCAAAACATTATTTTCTTTGTTTTAAAACAATGATGATCCTAGACTCAACTTAGACCGTGCCTTAGATCGTGCAAAGACTTATGCAGTGACTACCCTAGACTCTAACCCGCTCTGATACCATTTTGATGCGGAATGGACGCGAGGACTCGACGCCAATTAGAATGCGGACCTTGGACTCTAAGCAAGCTCGCGACTGTCCCTTAGCAACGGAAGCGTGGGACCTACGCGGTTGAGAAATCGGCAGTGAGCTAGGGAGGTCAAACTCTCATTCGTGCCCAGATCGGGTCACGAGATGGGTCTCGCTCTCTCGCTCGTAGTGGTGAATAAAATATATTGAGCTACTTATCCTATCACTAGTAGTGGCATGTAAAAGTATATACGAAATTAGTAAATGCCTAATAGGAGAGTGGCGAGTGTACCTCCACGCTCCGGGCGTGGGGAAGGTGACCCCGGTCGAAAACTCGTACTCCCGGTTAGATAATTACCAAAGAAATTACACAAATAAAATTTCTTGCCCACTCCATGCAGGGAGGTAAAGGGCTACAATGTGGGCCCGAGAGTAGCGGGTTCGGGTTGAAGGGCAGCAATTGTGGCCGGAGACGGGCTGCTGGTCGGCATGGTTCTGTGGGGTCCACAGGATAGCAAGTGGGTCCAGCTGCTGGGACGGTGGTGCCCGGGCATCTCCTTACCGCGGCGGGTTGTTGGGACGCTGCTGATGGGTGGACGAGTGATCTTCGAGAGCAGCGACGATCGAGAGTGCACCGACATATTTTTTGAGGAATTAATTCTCAGACTGAGTTCCTGGCCTGTCCTCGGATCTGAACTACACGCCTCCATGAGAAGAATTTCTGTGGCCAGATCCGGGTTACATACTATCATTTTATTAATATTTAATATATTTTTTATTTAAGAATAAATAATTATTAAGATATTTGATTTAAATCGGATCGAGTCCATCCGAGTCAATTACGACTCAGACGTATCGTACCACATCAAAAAGATCCCAATCCGATACAGATCATCGAGTCAGCTAACCTTGTTTCTGATAACTTAACGATAGGACTGACTCGGTTGTTGCATCCGAAAATTCAGAATACGGTCACAACAAGTTAAACTAACAAACCCTTCACTGTTTACATCAGTAGCTTCCGCTCGGTTGTTTCTTTTCCGATACATTGGTCCGGATGGGGCTGAGAAGATATGTACCGGGGGGCCCTGTTTGTTTGATAATGGGTCAGAACAAGGCGGATGGCCCACCCGAGCAGATTGCGCCTTCGAGCGGTCCCGCTCGAATATGTATGTATTCGACTTTGTTCGACGGAAACAAGCTCAAAATGGCAGTTACAATCCGGTTAGACCCCTGATTATCAAAGCCGATTTCGACACTCACCGGCGAATATGTACACGTAACCGGCACAAAGCCGGCGAATATCCCACCCCATTCGGTCTTTTCGTTTAAACTCTCTTCGAAATTCGAGCAGAATACCAGATTCGACCTCAGAGAGTTGAATACAATACCCGACCCCGGTTAAAGAACGTGTGTGTGAGGAGAGAGTGTGAGCCCCTCCCCCCTCCCCCCAACTCTTTCTCATCGGGTACCGTATTCATCTCTTCTAACCCGATAGAGCAAAGCAGCCCTCATCAAATAAGGCCTCAATGTATATTCCAAGTTTGAGTTTTTTTATTATTGAACATTATATTTGTTTACCCATTTATTCCAGCCGTTCTAATTGGTGTGTTTTGAGCCTTCCTGGTGCACCCCATGCCACTTCAGACCTCGAGCCAGGGTGGGTGTTTGGTGGTGGATCACGCTGGTGGGTTACAAATTAGGTTTGCAGCTCGAAGATATAACCCACAAAGAGTGCGTAACAACTACCGCACGCGCACACACGGAGGGAGGCAACACATCTTAGTAATAAGTGTTAACACCATCATGTTAGGCCCATTAAATGGCTCTGGACTCTCTCTCTGGACGCGCATTTAAATAAGGCGCCCCATCCATTTGAAACTTTCAAAACACCTACCATGTCTTCCATATGACTTCTGCATCCAAGCGTTGCATGGAAACTTACCGTCACGGCTGAATGCGGTGTATCCATTCACGGTTTCGCACATCCACGCCACCGCCTCACCCTGCGCGTTCTGCGCGAGGGCGGCTTGCAGGGCGGCGCGCGGATCAGTGACGCCAGCCGCTTCAAGGATTTGCCACACCCGGGCGGCGTCGTTGTTGGCGATCAACAGCTGCGCATCGAGCGCATCATCCACCCTCCCGCCTTGCTCGGCAGGTGCGCGAAGGAGTGGGGCGACGGCTTGGCAGTAATCGCATACCTGTTGCGGTGGGCAAGCGTCTGCGCATTCTTCGGGCTTGCCGATGAATAGCGATGCGTTGTGAGCCGCGATGACCTCTCGCACCAACTCGCATGTGATGTTTTCGCCAAGGTATGCCACCACGCGGCCATTGATTCCGGTGGACTCACGGATTAACCAGCCGCGACCGGGATCAGACCCGGCCCACTCCTCGCGCCACGCCGACACCGCCCCGTCACCCCGCTCGGCTTGCTGGCGCAGGGTGGCAAAGGCGCGGATGGCCTCAGACGATTCAATGCAGTCGTGAACCGATGGCAGGTCATCTGGGAATGCGTCCATGCGTGATGCAAGTTTTTCCAGCTGCTCCGCCGTCCACGCCCTCTCGCGGATCGGCGTCTCGGGCTGCGGGCATCCTTCGATGGACTTGCTCATGCGAACATCTCCGTTTGTGTGATTTCTGTCATCGCAGCGGCGGCTTTGCGGCAGCGCTGCGCATGGTCGAACTGGTGCCAGTAGAAGTCGCGTGATGCCGGCCAGTGGCGGCGCGTCCGGCAGTCGGATAGCAGGACGCGGGCCATGTGAATTTGGAACTGGCGGTCGGTCATGCCGAAAACCTGTCACGCTGTGAATGGAGTGGATCGGGGCCAGGCACATCGACGCCTGCCTCGGCGCCAACCTGCTGAACCGTGTCGTAGAACCTGGCGAAGTCATGAGCCGGCATCACGTCGCGCTCGCCACGTTCGTTCGTGGTCGTGGTGCGCCACGGCTTGCTGACGATCTGGCCCATCACTTCGCGTTCGACTGTGCCGAAGAATCGTTTGCAGAACGCATCGTGCAATTCGTCCTTGGTGAACCCGGTCGCCGCTTCCAGTGCGGGGTACGCCACGCCGAACAGCGCGTGATTCTGCGGGTCACTACGCTCCTTCCTCGCCTCCTAAAACATACATAGCAGGGAAAAGAAAAGAAAGAAGGGGGAGGGCAGAGCAATGACTCCATTCCCTCCCCAAAGTAGCACCTCTTCCCTTCCTCTCGTCCTCTCTTCTCTCCACGCACTGAAGTAATAGCAGAGCACTCTAGAGAGCACCCTTAGGAGTCCTTCGAATAGCACACTAGTCGGTGAAGGGGGGCTTTCTTTAGGGCCTCTCATTTTCTTTTATAGGCAGTAGCACAGGGTTTCGTTTCCCTCAAGGTAGAGCCAAGGAATATCCAATGATTGGAGATCTCCCAACTGTGTGTCGTATGACCTTTTAGAAGCCACTTTTGGGATCATGCATTGTGATCGGATCATGCGGTAGGTGCCTTTTTTCCTTCGCCTTTGAGGGTTCATCGACAAAACCAATGAGGTGTGTCGACGTAGCCGGTTGTCACCTGTTGCTTTCTTTGTTCTATCCTCAGATGCGTCAATGCAGTTGGGGTCCTACGTCAATGTAGCCCATTGTCCGAGGCACTTTTTCGTTCTTTGTCTTTAGTTGCGTCAACGTAGTAGGTGCTCTATGCTGGTGCAGCCTGTTATCCAGGGTTTATTTTCAGCTTACGTAGTGTTGTGGGGTTGATGCAGCCCTATGAGTGTGTCGATGCACTCTCTTTCTCTTCTGGGGCTAACCTCTGCCTGGCTTTTGATGCCATATTTTAAGCATCTACAAATGCCCCCCCACCCGTGGGTAGTGCAAATGAGAGACGAGAGTGCAGGGCGCACTGGTGTAGACTTCTTCATCATCTCGCTGGAGTAGGATCCGATAGGACTAAGGGCTTGCGTCGAATCAGGTCAGGAGGTTTTATTGTCAACATTAGGTCTCTGCCGATGCAAGGATATCGTTTAAGCCAATTTTAGATGGAATGTCTAAACCGTTGGGTTATAGCGGTTGGTCTCGACAAGAAGTCAAGCACCAACCTTAACAAAATCATTGGCATAGGGTATATGCCAATGTAAAGATGTTGTATTATCTAGTCTTAGACAGAAAGTCTAAGTTGTTTAGGTTTTAGCGGCTGGTTCTAACAAGAGGTCAAGCACCAACCTTAATGAAATCATTGGCATAAGATATATGCCAATGCAAGGAAGTGATGTTTTGTATATAGGATCAAGTGGAAGGCTTGCAATAATGCATTGGGGTGGACCCCGGTGGGACCTTAATGGGCCTCTCTCTCAAATAAATTCGAAATAATCAAAAGAAAAATACATCAATGTGTATGTATCGTCATCAAGCCATAGGGATGCCGAAGTTGCTGCTCGGGGCCTCCGTCGACGGTAAACACGGGTCGGGTAGAATCAGATCCGCACTCGGGTGTCCTCACCACGCTATATGTGGGAGAGCATATACCTTGTTTTTTTTGTTTCATTATAAAGTAGATAGACAGAACCAGGACAATAAAGCTGATCTTGCAAAGTGAATCAGACAACAAAACCTGTAACATGCTTACAATATAGGTTATCAGTTAACTTCTCGATCATCTCTTCCTCAGATGTGGCATTATTGACACTGTGTGGATGACTTTGTTCAGGGCAGCTGGGATTCCCTGGGTTGCTTTTGAAAATATTTTGAATCTTCTGCACCGGTGGGAGAAGCTTAACATGGAGAATATTGAGTAAAGGCGGACACTGACTCACTGAGTTCTTTGGCTGCAAAAGCACAAAATTATCTAGTTAAATACCTTGGCTGCCATTATCAGATGAGGCTAGTTCAGAACTTTGGCTTGAAATTGGAGGGATGGAAGGCAAAGAACCTGTCAGCAGATCCAGATTTAAATTCCAAGTCTGTTTTATCTAGCCTTTTTTATTACTCACAGTTTTCAGATTTTGACATCGGTGGAAAAACATAGCAGAAGTGAGCAAGAGGTTCTTTGTTTCAGGAGACGAGCCAACCAAGGGAAGAAAGGGCTGTCTGCATGTCTACAGAAGGAGGTGTCGGTCTGGTCAGCAAATCTAACTGGAACAATGCACTATTGTCAAATGGGTTTAGAAATTGGTATCAGCTTTAAGAGACCTTTTTAGGGGCTCAATTGACAGTGTAAAGTACTACAGAACTACATCTATTGGTATTTGAGGCTTGGAGCCAGCTTTTGTCATAGAGGTGGAGAGACATGCAAAAGCATTGATTTCATGGGATGCCCCATAGCCTACAATGGTAAAGTAACCAGGTTTTGGCAGGATAGGTTGTATATATCAGTCATTTTGCAAGCGGTTAGAGTCTATTAGTCGACACTTGGGAAGGGAAGAGAATCAAATCTTTTCTTTGCAAGTAATGCAATTGGAGGAAAATGGAATCTGATGTTCAGAAAAATTCTTACGGAAGCAGATTGAACAATTTACTCAGCTGAGCCCGGCGCGCCGTATTCCGGCGCGCCCGAGGGTGAGCATGCTGAATTAGACTTCATCCCCTACACCTACGCTTCAGTGGCATCGTTTTAAGCCTATTCCTATGGTTGTCGTGCCGTTTTAAGCCTTTTGTTACGCGTTACGCGTTCTGCGTCGGTTTCAGTCCGATTCGCGTTGTCACGCCGTTTTAACTCTCTCTTCGCCATCGGGGTGATTTCTGGTTCTAATAATGAAACCAAATAAACTCGGTCATCAATAAAATGAATGAAAAGGGTTTGTTTAAGCCCAATTTAGTTGTTTTCATGGTTTCATCATGCTCTATGCTGTTGACACTCAAAATATGATGACCGGCGATCAGACCGTAAAGGCAAATAAGACGGCTTACGGGAGCACGGAAGCTGAAGAAAGGTAGACCGCTGAAGCCTCTCAAGCTGCCGGAGCTTCGAACCACCTGGAATGAATGTTGAGAACTTCGACTCAGGAGAACTAACATGACTCCACTACCAATTGGCAGTGCGACCAAGCCTGCCCAATGATCTGGTGTCGACTCTGTCACGTCGCTACCCTACGCCACCACCCGACCAAGGACGGTGATCTACCCGGTGGCTTCCCGCCCCAATGAAGACTCTCCTGAGGAAGCAAAGCGCCATCGGCCCTTCACAACGGGAAGCTGGAGGCTCTGGCAGCAGAAAGACCCAGACACCCGACATGCGTTCGGCTTCTTGCGAAGGTGGGTCCGTCATAGGCCAAATGACCACCGGTCGAGGCGGAATATCATCCCATACGGGAGCTCTGAGCACGAGTCGGACTGAGCCATAAGCACAAGTCATGGTGCTGAAGGTCATGTCAGCGAAAGACTCGCGTGCTCGAACCAAATACACACGGAGCCCGGACCAAGGCCGTACTCCAAACCGAGAGCTTCGTCAACACCCTGCCAAGGTCTTTTAGGAGCCGTGGCATGAAGAATCATGAACGGTGACTTTCGGAATCATTCCCGGACTCATCGGCTGACATTCGACGAACGAATGAAGCAGAAACGGCGCCATGATCTGTCGGAATGCCCTTGAAACAGTGCCCCCTTTCTGGCGCGCAAAAAGGCCAAGAGGGGGGGATTGTTCCCCGACGCGGACCGCGTCGGGCCTTTCTCTAATGAGTTGAATCTTATCGGTGGTATCCCTTACCATGTCTGGGCCTCTAGCCATATATATTTGCTATCACCGCTGCGAGAGTGAGTGAGTGTACCGTCCTGTGACTCAACCCGAGTTAACGCAGAAAGGGCCGACTACCCGACTCATTGCCAATTCCTTAACCGCGCACGGTCCCGCGCATCCCTCGCTTAGGGACGCCCACGAGCTAGAGTCCTAGGTTCACGTGTCCGTCCCGCATCAATCTTCCTAAAGCTCTAATTTTTGAAAACTTCTGCTTTGTCCACAAAATGGACCTTACAGATTTAAACCCCTCAGATAAGGGAGCCAAATTCCACCAGACTTTCCTATGTGTCATGCATTTTAAGTGGTTTAGTCATAATTCATCATTTACATATGATATGTCCTTGAACTCCATTCCTGAAAATCTACCTTATGATCCTACAATGAATAATTCCTTGAAATTCTATATTGGCTATAAAATGAGAGTGGATGTCTAAAAATATGCATGACACAATGTTATGCATATGGGACCCAGCCTAGTCCTAGGAGGAGCGCCCGAAGGTACTTGTGCCCATGGGAGTTTATTGACCACGGTGCTTAAGCATTGCACCAAAGTACTTGCTTGCTTGACTGTAGACATTCTTACTCACTCTCTCGTGACATGACTTGCTTGACTTGACTTGCGTGGCCCGAAAAAGGGTAATTACTTGCTTGAATGAAATGAATGAAATAGCCAATTCCATTACACGTACTTGATATTACATGTGCTTGTTATTACTTGCTTACTTTCTTGGAACTTGTGCAATTACTTGCTAATAACTGAATGATACATCTTATTGATACCTTGAATTCATGCGATATCCTTTTATTATAATTCTTGATATCTTATTCGTCCATCATGCATCATTTTACCTACATTGAACATGTAATTTACTTAAAGATTGTTAGAACTTGAGATGTAATTCCTACTGAGCGATTCGCTCATCTAGTTGCACCCTAACATTTTTCAGGTAACTTGGATAGCGACCACCACCCGGATGGGAATGAGACCGAGTGATAAGTGCTAGAAACACCAAGCATTGTACCGTCGGCTAGCCGTGTCTTTTGTACCTTAAGTCTTTATATTGTATTTCCAGTTAAGGACTTGTAACCTCATGATTGATTTGGGACATTATCATTATGGTTCAATGGGATAAATGTCATATTGGACTATGGGTAATATTTCAAAATTTTTTAAAAAATCTTACTTGTTATTCTTATGCGCACTCTGTTGTCACGTCAAAAAAAAAATCTACCGCTCTAATGACTAGATCGATACAGGACTGTAGAGCACCCGGGTATCTTCCATGCTCGGGACGTGACATGAGGTAGCCGTGACCTCTCATCCCTGGCCACTTTGGTCCTCATCAGGTCGACGAGGATATTCAGTTTGGCATTGAGGGTTTGGAGAGTATCGGGGGCCTCAAGGTTGGGTTGTCCCTCCGCGGCCGACGGAGGTAAGGCGTTAGCTTGTCGGTTGGAGAGGGAGACCGTGGAGGAGTGGGTGGGCGCATGCTCCCCTTCCATGGTCGCCGGTGCCTTTCCTTTGTCACCAGTGTTTCTCCTACTAGAACTTTTTCTCACCATGCTGGCTCTTCGTACGTTTCCTACAGACAATGCCAAATGAAGAGGGGTGATCTCACGCTGGATCCTGAGCTGCACGATCCTATTGTCGTCACCACGAACGAGAGATATACAAGGCAAGAAACGAATCAGAGGAGCCCAGGGTTGGAACCCCGGGAAAAACTCTCTGATGCTTAAGCCAGCGAATTGGCATTGCGTAGGTGGAACGGGAGTAGGAGAAAGAGTATGGGGCATGAGATCGCTCTCCACTAATGAGTGTGGTGTTAAGTGCTCAGGATCACCTTACCTTCCCGGAGGGCTTCCTTGGTGTTTATATAGCTGCTAGCACTCGTGGCTGGAGACAAGGCATATGGAGGGACCTAGGGGCATTATGTCCCAGAGGAGGACTCTTTTTTCTTCCCCATCCCTTCGAATTTACCTTCTCTGAGCGATAGCGAGATCCTCGCCAGGAGATATGCCCTGTCCGTTGGGGGTCCGAGCGAAGGATACTCTGTGGTGAGGCGCTTGGGCTTCTCCCGAGCGTGGAGGGTAGTGCTGCGACGGTTATACTTGGACATCGATTTGGCTCTTCCGAGTGACCATTACTCAGACTTCTGGGTCGGGGGGCCGCTAGGAAGATTTGATCCAAGCGTGTTTGGGCTTCGAGATAAGTGGGCCCATTCGTGGGGCTGTCACTTGGGTAGCTTGGCCTGGTTGGGTCGAATTGGGTCTGGTTGGGCCAGTCTGGACCTATTTTGGTCATCTCGATCTATGCATATATCTGGGCTACGGATTTACCCCTCTCCACTACCAGTGCAACAAAGGGGAAAAGCCCTAGGTAGAGGAAACATAAGACGCAAGCATGCGAGATATTTACATATCTATCCTGATAACCCTGGTGGGATGTGTCGCGACATTTCAAACTCCCAGAAGGGCCTCCCCACGCTGGCTCGAGGAAAGCATCATCATCATACTCACGCCCCTAGGACAACCACATTTAATGGCCCCCGTTGGCAACGACATTCCCCACTTGAGCCACCAACGCTACCCCATAGCATACCACTCTCCGAGCCCAAATTTTGGCTCGGGAGTAGGGGGAGGGCAAGTGGAGAGGGGTAAATCCACAGCCCAGATATACACGTGGATTAGGATGGCCAAACCAGGTCTAGACTGGCCCAACCAAGTCCAATTCGACCCAACTAGGCCAAGCTCCCCAAGTGACAGCCCCACAAACGAGTCCACTTATCTCGAAGCCCAAACACGCTCGGATCAAATCTTCCTAGGTGGCCCCTCGGCCCGAAAGTCTGAGTAATAGTCACCCAGAAGAGCCTAATCGGCATCTGAGCATAACCGTCGTAGCACTGTTGCCACACCCCGTACTCTATACCATCGAGATATTGTCTGCTTTGGCCTATCGACCTCACAGTTTTGTCCCTTTCTGACAGTGATTGGCTCCAAAATGGAGGACTTCTCGGGAGGTCACCCATCCCAGTACTACTCCCCATTAATCATGCTTAACTTCGGAGTTCTTTTCAAGAACTGAGCCGATATTTCAAAAGACGTCTCGGTGATATAGAGTACAACTTTTACTATATTTGAGGGTGTTACAATCTACCCCTCTTATATAGGCGATGTCCTCGTCGCTGGGCACATATTGCATGCAATCAAACCCCCAGGCAGGTAGGACTCTAGAGGTGGCCCGTGGAGGCTCAAGAGGTGGCTCCCACTATGTAGCACTTTGTCCCATTGTGAGTTCAAGAGGTGACTCCCATAGCGTAGCACTTTGCCCTACATGGCACTTAGTTCCCACACTTCCGGCTGGGGTATAGCTCTGATACCATTCTGTCACGCCCCGTACTCTATACCGTGCTTCATTTATAGGAAATCTTAAATAAATTAAAACAAACAATTAACTAGGGACCAGACCCTGTGCACAGTATCGCATACACAATTAAGCCGCATACATACACACATACGGGCCTTGAACTTAAACAAATGGGCCAATGAAAAGGGCGCACATCACTAGGGTGCCAATTCCTCAAGTAGAGACTCTCCAGGTAGGTGCCATTCTCATGCACTGGAAAAGAACATTAGTTAATCGGATAGAGGTGAAGGGCACCCCCTGATTGGGTGCTATTTTAAGAAATAAAGACTGTGTCGTGGGCGCTATTTCACTGTGGGTGGAATCTGGAAACTACCGACCGTTGATAGGGCACTACTTAATGAAGTAAAGACACCTCATAGAGGTGATATTTTTTGAAGGGCGCCCCTCTATTAGGCGCTACTTCCCTGTGGGATGAACTTTGGCAAGCCAACTTTAATGTTTTGTTCGAACTGGGAAGCCGGATGCTATCTGGGTAGGTATTGATCTGGGAAGGAATCATACGGAGGAAGGTGCATTTTCAATAGGATTCTTGAGTGGGAAATATTGATCCCAATCAAACTATAAACCCTGTAGGCTCTTCTTCCCTATAAATATACCCCTCCAAAAAGCTTCAGAGGTTACTGCCTCTAGGATATCTTCATTGATGTCAACCTACTGCTATTGCTTCCTTCACCTTCTGGGGCCATTCGAGGATTGTTGCTTCTTCCTCCCTCGGCTGTACGTGAATGGCAGGCCCTCAGCCTCCTCTCAGTCTGGGAAGCTGCATCTGCCTCTCTGTCATCCTTCTTCCTCCTGCAGTTAAGCGTGAGAAGCTACTCTGCATCTTCCTCTCCTTTCTGCTGCTGCGAAGGGGGATAACGTCTGCTTCTTCTATCCGTTGAAGGGCTGAAGTTGCTGTGATTACTATATATGCATATGTTCCTCTGATTCGTGAAACTTCTAGTTGTTCGGTTGCTCTATTATAAACAGAGTATCGGTGATCTTTCAATCTCTTCTCCGTACATCGATCCAAATCTACTAAACAAAGTAGGTGTTCTCAAGTACCAAGCACATCCTAATTAATTTAGAGCATGAGGATGCATATAGGTTTGTTAGATTGATTTATAGTAGTTTCCTGTATGTTTTATGAGTTTCAGGAGAAGGGCGACCCTTCCAGGGATGCTACTTCCTTTGGAACCTTCATATCTCTATGATCTACATCTCGCAACTTGTGTTGTTATTTTAGTTTTACCACATGTTTTACCATATTTCTTTTATCTTGTCTTCTAGAGCTAAAATATAATTACTTAAACATTACCTTCATGTTGATACGAAGATACCTACTGGACAAGTATGCTCATTCCCTACTTTCCAACCTTTTTAGGAAATTCTAGCGGTACAGATTCAGATTTCTCCAATGATGGATCCGATGGCGAGAGTGAATGAAGATCGAGAGAAAGCCCTAGATTGTTATAGAAGTTATGAGTCCATTATGTAATTTTCACTTTTATTGAGTCCCATTAGTCATTTGGAGTCAAGAAAATCGAGTATTGATGTAAACTTTGATTTTTTATTCAATAAAGTTAGATTTTTGAGTCTATATTTTTATGCAATTCTTTTTATGTGGATGTTTATTGCGCTCTGATTATATTGCTAGCTTGAGGTGTATTGTCAACTATTCACGTCCCCGAGTTGCTTTCGCTGTACACATATCTCAGGGCGTGATAATTAGTTGGTATTAGAGCATGGGCGTAAGTAAGTCCTAGGAAAATGTCAGGTCAGAGGCTAAGTCCCAAGATTAAAGACCCATACCTAAGAACAAGGAAGAAATTTCTAAACCTGTGTGAGATTGGGTAGAGCCCGGGATAAGATAGTTACTTAGAATTTATTTCTATGATTAACCCCCACAAATTCCATAGGGAATAACTAATGGTTAATTTCTCAGGTACCTTATTCTTGCAATGGTTCACCGTGTAAACTGGGATGAGATATAACAAACCATTGCGGGCCTCACCCAAGCCCTATAGACCATAGCCCAAGCCGGCGCTCAGGCAGGTGATCGTGATTTACATCAAAATTTCTGGAGTTTGAACCCTCCGAAGTTCTCTGGATCATCAAACCCTGATGAAGCGAAAAGTTGGATTGACAAGATGGACATAATCTTTAATGTTATGTAATGTGCAGACCGGGAGAAGGTCCTTCTAGCCACCTTCCAGCTCCACCAAGACGTGCGCACATGGTGGAAAGCAACATCGGCCCCTCTCCAAAATAGGCTACTCACTTGGGTAGAATTTCTTGAGCTATTTCGTGTGAAATACTTCTCCGAGCATGTCAAGGAAAGAAAGGCCACAGAATTCGCCTCTCTTCATCAAGGCATGATGTCTAGGTCGACACGGGCGCCACCGATGCTTGCAGCTCATATCGCCGTGTCGGGGCATCAACTGGATGTGTCGAGGCATGAGCGCCAGATAGAGAAACTATCTTCCTTACTAAACTAAAGTGTCAACACGCTCTGCATACAGTGTTGACACACTCTGCACAACAGACCCCAAACAGAAACGCATAAAATGCGCGTTTCTTCTTGAAGTGTCGACATGTCCTGCTAACAGGTTGACACTATGAACGAACATCACCTATACTTATCCAAAATAGATTTTCAACAAGATTGTTAGACAAACCAAAATGTCTAATAATGATTTATGGTTTGTTATCATCAAAACTAGGGGACACAACAGGAGATGCCCCTGAACCACCTGCTAAAGGCTGGACGATAATCTGCTACTACATGACTGTCGACTGGCTGGGGCCCGTCTGAGTCTGGCCGACACTACCCTACCCTCGAGTCCTCTGTAATCTCTCTCCAATGCCACTGCTGCTCTATAAGCTGTATCCAAGTTGGTCACACTTGATGCAAGTAGGGGATGCCTCAGCTCTGGCCTCAAACCTCTGACAAATAGCTTGATCTTTAGCTCCTCATCCGTCATAATGTGAGGCACATAACGGCCCAGCTCAATGAACCAGGATCTATACTGCATCGCTGCCATGTCCTCCTTGACCAACTCTACACTACAAAAAAATGGGAAATACCGACGTAAATTTTTGATGGTATTATTTTCGTCGAAAAGATGTCGGAACTATTATAACTTTCCAATGGAAAATATTCTATCGCAAATCCGTTAGTAAATACCGACTAATTTTTGACCTATTATTTTGGGTGAAAATTCATCTCTAAAAAGAGACAACCTTCCGACAAAGAAAATTTCGTCGAAAATAACATTGGTAATTACCCCCTGATTTTAAATAACAGAATTTTCGTCACTAATATTTACATATTTTTAACAGAAATGAACAAATATATGTGTAAATTTTAACTTATTTGCGACCGAATGAGATTCCATCGGAAACACCTAGAATATCATATGTTTCTGTGTTTGGCAACACCCATGGCGTTGTTATCAAATGGGTTTTTCAGCTCTCAAAAAAAAGTCAGAAGAAAGAGGATTTATATACAACAATAGGCTTGGTCGGACAATCCTCCAAAGCAAGTGTAAAGAGGATTTTTGAGATTTTAAATGGGATATCTATACCGCCAATATCACCACCGAAGCCAGGACCTGGCTGGAACAAAGCGGCCACAAACATATCCGGCTGCGGCCTTCCGTGAACTATTTCGCCCTGCCGGAGGTGCTCGGACAGTATGATGTAGGCGTCATCCTCTATAATGGACATATCCCGAACTATGTCTACAACGCCCCAAACAAACTTTTCGAATACTGGGCCTGCGGGCTCGATGTCTGGTTCCCGATGGGACTGAAGACCAGTCTCCGGTATGTCGATCCGGCAGTCTATCCCCGGCTGTTGAGCCTGGACTTTTCAAACCTCGCGGATCTTCGCTGGCAGGAGGCCGTGAGCCGCTCCGGCTTGGCAAGCCGGCCCTGCCCCTATACCTGCGAAGAAGTATTGACGATCCTGAAGGATCAGCTCCTTCCTGAAGCCCCTCGACCGGCTGCAGGATCATAGATCGATTGTATAATGAACAAAGCCGTATTATTTTTTTCAGTAGTGCTTTTTCTGGGCTGCCAGATGACCACGGGTCTTCCCTTCTGGGAGAACCTGTCCATCTGTCTTTTTATCTTTTTCCTGCTGGATTTTCTTGCCCGGCTTGGAGATCGGATCGTCATCCTTGACCTGATCCTTGTCCAGGCCTCTCTGACCTGTCTCGTGGTGCCGGTGATCTTCTATCATGTCTATACGAAGGATAACCCCCTGGCCCGGCTGTGGGTGAAATATATGACCATCCCTTCGGAAGAATATTTCTCCTTTACGGTCCCTTCAGTAATAGCCCTTGCTATCGGTCTCAAGCTTCCCCTCGGGAAGCTCCGGCTGAATAAACATCCGGCCATCTATATGGACAACGTGAAGAAAGTATTGAAGGACAAGCCAAATGTTGGCTTGATACTCATCGCCGTCGGCGCGGTATCCGGCGCCTTGCGCATCCTGGTGCCCGAAGCCCTCAAGGAAGTGTTCTTTTTGATGGCGCATCTCACCTTTGTGGGGGTGTTCTATGTGATCAATTCGCCCAACAAACGCAAGAGGCTGGTCGTTACCGGCGTTCTGATCCTGATGATCGGCCAGACCGTTGCCACCGGGATGTTTGGCGAATTCGTCAATATGCTCATCTGTTCGGTGGTGCTGATCATGCTGGGAAAAAAGATCAGGTTTGGGTGGAAGATAGGGGTGGCGGTTGCGGGCATCTGGTTTCTCATCAACACCTTTTTACATGAGGCACAACACGTCTTAGGTGAAGTGACCTAGTTACTCAGTGTGATAACCATTTTGCCTCTCAATGAGAGAACAAAGTTAGCAGTATGAGTGTCTTTTTATATGAGGAAACACCTTGATTAGAGGCTAGAATCCCCAGTTACTTAACACAATCATACCATTGCTCTACCAGATTTTTAGTTATTTTTATAACAGGGGTAACTATGGCACTTCATGACATGGGTTTTTACTCCATTTCTTTGATAGAGGACCCAATTTCTTGGTGACCAAAGTCATTACTCTGACCAAGAAATATTTTCAAGTTCTTCTGACATTACATCAGTACACTGAAATGTTTAAGAACAATACATGCTACTTGTATCTTAACCAAGGAAAGCCATGTTTTTAAAATTTCAGATTTCAAAAGGTTTTGAATGAAATTACATGACACAATTGGTTAGGATTTATTAAAATAATGATTCAGATATTTTAAAGTCTTTTACAGATTCAAACATAGGAATACATTAGACTTAAACCAGTTCAAATCAACAGACATTCTTAAACCAGTATAATAGAAGATTCTTCATTAGAGATGATATCAAATTTATGAAGGAGTACACTAATTGAAATCTTTCCAAGTTGAGATAGATCAGCACATTCAGTAGCAACCAATCGATAGAAGCAACAAGAAATTTTCGTTTAGAGAGCAGGAAAAGACATTAACAAGCATGTATAGAAAGTGAGAGAATTGGATCACATGCTTGTGGCAGATATGATCAATATATATCAGACAGATTTTCAGGAAACCAATAGCAGTGAATTTACAAGGATGCAGCAGGAGATATGCACTTGAACAATGCATTTCAGGAACTAATCAGTAGAGTCTGGAATTCAGTCAAACCATCTTGACATTAGTAATAGGGATGAATTTGAGTGAGGCTCTCCTTTAGCAAATTAAGGAGTAGGAGACAGAGATTTCAGGTTCAAGGCAAGTGAGAGTTCAAATGATGATAACTGAAATTGGCCGAAGTCAATTTGATGTGAACCACTGATATGGCAGTTGAAATAGAATAATCAAGCTAGCTTGACAAAGAACTTTCAGTCAGTGAAAGATTGATGAGTTCAATATGCTCCCCCTGTCGATTGTGGGTGTAGAAATGTGGAACGTGGCGTCACAAGTCACATGAACAAGCTCACGTAAAATTCTGTTAGGGCTTCACAACCTTTACTGCATACTCATTTATTTACTCTTTCTCAAATCGAGTTAGCTGTCATGGCACTACTTCACAGCTACACCAGTGGAGATTACAGGTATAGCCTTATGATATCACTTCCAGCAAATTCTGCCACTTCAAGTGGAAGGACAGTTCCCAACGGTGCACCTGCTTTTGGCCACTGGTGTGTATAGATTGACTTTGAGAATGATGCCCTGCCAGAGGCGACCGTGCAGCGGGCTTTCTTTGTGGCTGTTTGTCCAAGGATGATTGTGCTGGGAGGCGAGTCGCATCCAGTGCCGTGGCAGGCTGGGTGAGAAACAGGGAGAGGGGAAGTAGTTTGTGCAAGGGAGGAGGGTTGCTGGAGTAGGATGCACAGGGTGGGTGGCACCACAGTGGCATTGTTGCTGCTGCCTTGATGGATGGCGAGATGGGCTCGAGTTGCTGAGAACTTTGCCACCGTGCTTCCGTGTCGGTGAAGACGACGTGGTGGTGCTGGATGTTAGAAAGGCCGGGTGAGTCGCGACGGGACTGCTGGTTTGGTGGCTGTGGTAGAAGGGTCCCGCGACGATGACGACAGTCGATGTGTGCTCCACAGGTGGTAAAGTCACTGCCTGAGGGAAGATTAGGGTCTGCATGATGCTGCCGGACTGCTTGGTGGTGAGCTCATATGCATGGGCAAAGAGACGACAATGGCGGCGGCAGATAGTGTTGGCAGTGGTGAGGACTGGCTCTGCATGGCGGTGCTATGGACGTCGGCGGAGGATGTCACCGGCATGCTAACATGTAGGGGAGCTGGGCAGGGCGGCACCACGTCTGGTAGGATGGTGGCGGAGGCAGGGCTAGCGGCAGACAGGCAAAGTGGGAGAACATTGCAAGGTGGAGGGGCTATGCAGAGTGTGTAGAGGGGGTGCAGGTGTGAGGGCATGTGTGTGAGGGTGAAGGGAAGGTCGTGTCTGGTGTGATGGGCAGTGGTAGACGTGGGAGCCTGAGGTGCGGAGGCCGGTGCAGTGCGGACACTATGCAGGAGATAGAAAGGTTGAGAAGGAGAGACGAGTAGAGAGAAGAAGGCAATGGGGGAGTGAGAAGAGGGTGTGATGTGAAACGAACCTCGGACCTACACAAGCAAGCACAAGCGCGAACCGATTGGGCCGAAGTCGGCGGCTAACCGGAGTAGGAGAACGCAACGGTTTACCCTACACAGGGTTCCGTAGGTCCATCAGGAAAAATACGCGTAAATCGTAAAACGCGCTCCGGGACCCTCGAAAGTGATCCGAAACTCACTGATCCCGATCCAAAAAATGTCCGAAAAACCTGAGACATTACATGAAATGTCTTCTTTCACCTCGATACTTAACGGTACTGTAGAGTCAGTAAAGTGTTCTCTAGACCTCATACCCCACTTTCAATATTTGTTTATCGGGGAAGAGCAATAAATCTCCCGAGAAAACCTACAACAACTAGAGAATGGCGTCATAAGGAGTCCTGGGTGTGATCCCAGGGGACAACCCTCCGATGCTTAAGTCAGAGACACGTATATAATCTAGGGCTAAGAGAAGAGGAGGGAGAGGAGAGTCAGAACGAATAGAAGGTGAGCCTGATCGGAGGGGTGGAGTCTCGGAGAGTGCTCAGCAGGTCTAGAGAGTGCTCGGAGAGGCAGAGAGAGAAGAATCATGGGGGGGCGCTCTCCTTCCTTTCACCTCAGATGGAGATGCCTTTGGCCCCTGTCTGGGGGGCTCTTCTTTTTCTCATGTTCTTGGCTCTGATAGCACGAGGACACCTCTCTCCCTGTGAGTGTCTTTGCGTAAGTGTGTCTGGAGAGGTGTCTCTATTGGTGTAGTTGTGTGCGTAGGCGAATGTGTCCTCTCCTCTCTCTGGGTCCGGTGAGAGCCTATTTATATGGGCCGTGGGGACATTGGCCGTTCCTCAATCGGGAAATGGCAAAGATCGTGGGGGAATGTCTCCTTGATCTCGGGGGAGTTACCCATTATTGGAAGGGAGACTTCGTGGCGGAGATCACGACGGCGTTGGTGTGACTAAGTCCACGCTGAGGTAAGTCCTGTAATGACAGTGACAACGTTCGCCCCTTGGCAAGTTATACGGCGTCCCAAACGCGCGGAGGTTATCCCGCCTGTAGGTTGGCGGATTTTCCTTGAGCCTCAACTAGGCCATGTTGGACGGGCCAGAGACTGGCGGGGCGGTCTGTCACGGGCCTGATGATATTGAGCCGTGCTGGGCCTGGCAAATATTCCCCTCCTCAGATACTAAACCGTATAGTATTAGCGTTCCATCAAACCTTGTGTCTACACTCTACAGAGAAACATATGATTTATGAATAAGGATGATAATCTTTTAAAATAGTATTTGATTACTGACTTATGGACTTCTGTAAAGTGGTCTTGTACAGTTAGTTATTCAGACTCAGTGGAACTCGTGTGATGGTAATTAGTTTGACAACATGGGATCGTTCACTCTTAGTATGATATATGGGAGAGAATGCCCATTGGATCTGTACTTGGGAAATCCCCTAGCCAGGGTACGGGAGTTCATTATGAAAAATGAGTTTTTCTAATGAATCGGTTTGGAGTACAGGATTCAGTTAAGCTAAGACTCAATAGGGTTTGACAGTTTGAGCATACCCTAGTCCTAGTAGGGCATCGGATGAATGAGGATCTATAGTTGTGTGAAATCTGTAGACAGAAAGGTTCAAGAGTGCATTGCTTATCCCCAATGTCATTTGGGATCACAAGACATTGCTTGGTACTTTTTGTGATCAGAAAGCCCGCTAATTCCATTAAGAGTTAATGGATAAAGTTAATAAAGTTAAGAATGAGGTCTTCACTTAATGGGCTAGAAAATCAAACAGACTATTAGGTCTAGAGGGTCACACATAATAGAGTATTGGACAGATTGGGATGGGTGGACTTTATAGACTATTACTGAGTTTTTATGAAAAATGTCAGGAGTCTATAAATATACGCTGAAGGGAGAAACCCTTGCCAAGCTACAAAGTTGAACCCTGACCTCCCTCTCTCCTCTCTCTCTCTCTCTCTCTCCAAGGGGCACCCCCTCTTTCTCTCTCCTTCCTCCCCAGTGGATGGTGGTGCTGAGATCGGGTCGGCGCGTGGAGATTGTGGAGGAGATCCTGTCTACTTTCACTGCTCGTGTGGATACGTCTAGAGGCTGGACGCTTAAACGACTCGTGACCCCGGGATCCTCCTCTCATTCATCTTCAAGGTTTTGGGAGATTCTCAACCCCACAAAGGTAAAGAATCATTCTTCACATCGCAGGATTTACCGACCCAGTTCGATTTTGAAAAATCGGCAACGATATGCAATCTAATGTTTCAATATTTTTCGCTACATATTCTGGTCGAAACCTTATAGAATAGTCTCACAGAACACAGAAGGTAGGCAATTTCAACTATGACGTCGACGCATGCTGATCAAGGCGTTGACTCACTTGAGTCAGACAGAGAAGAGCTTCTAATGTAGCAGACTTGTCATGAACCTGTCTCAGGGAAAGTAACCAACTCCCCTTCATCACACTGATGAAGTGGTTGGTCGGTGAGGACGATGATGGGGTGAGGCAGGAAGTATGGCCATAGCTTGCGGGCAGCCGTAACGAGTGTGAGGGCAAACTTCTCGGTCCGCGAGTATCGAAACTCCAGGCCCTGCAGTGCTCGGCTGACGTAGTAGACATGCTTCATTACTCCCGCTTCCTCTCGTGTGAGTACGACACTCATCGTGCTCGACGTCACAGATAGGTACAGGAATAACTCTTCCCCCTTCTGGGACTTGGCGAGGACCGGAGGTGATGCCAAGTAGCGCTTCAACTCTTCGAACGCTTGCTCGCACTCCTGGTCCCAGGTGATCTCCCCCTTCCTCTCTGGTGTCTGGTTGGCTTGTTTTATCAACCGGAAGAAGGGGAGGCATCGCTCGGCAGCTCGGGATAGGAACCGAGTTAGTGTCGCGATGCGTCCGGTGAGACATTGTACGTCCCGGACTCACACCGGCCGCTGCATCTCCAGCACTACTCAGATTTGGTCTGGGTTGGCTTCGATTCCTCGGTGGGTGACGAGGAAACCAAGGAACTTCCCGGATCGTACTCCGAACGCGCACTTGGATGGGTTAAGCTTCATATGGTACCTTCCGAGTGTGGCGAAGGTCTCCGCCAAGTCGCGCAGGTGTTTGGCGGCTCGGAGGCTCTTGACGAGCATGTCGTCGATGTACACCTCCATGTTGCGGCCGATCTGTGAGTCGAACATGTGGTTGATGAGTTGCTGGTGCATTACCCCCACTTTCTTTAGCCCGAACGGCATCCGTGTATAGCAGTACGGGCCGTGATCGGTGACGAACGTGATTTTATCTTGGTCGGGCCTATGCATGCTGATCTGATGATACCTGAAGTAAGCATCCAGGAAGCTCAGCACCTCATGCCCGGCCATCGCATCCACTAGCTGGTCAATCCGCGACATAGGGAAACTATCCTTGGGTGTAGCTTTGTAAAGGTCAGTGTAGTCGATGCACATCCTCCATTTTCCATTACTCTTGGGGACCAGGATGACATTGGCTACCCAGTCTGGGTACTGGGTGGGCCTGAGTAACCCTGAGCGTAGTTTCGCACCCACTTGCTCTTTGATGATCGCTTGTCGCTCGGGGTTGCAGCGCCTTCGGCACTGCTAAACCAGGTGGCAAGTGGGGTCCAACCGTAGTTGGTGAGTGATGACTTCTGGTGGGATCCCAGGGAGTTCATCCTCGGACCAAGCAAACACGTCTTGATGGGCCGCGAGAAAGTCCGCATAGGCTCGCCTCTCGTGCTCGGATAGGTTCACACTTATCCTCAGTGTTCTGCTCGGGCTTTCCCCCACCTGGATGAGGAACAGGTCCTCCGCCGGAGCACTTGTGCTCAGGCTCGGGTATTGCATCCTTGCCTTCTTTTCAGGTTGCATCTCTTCGGAATGTCGATCGCATGTGGAGATGAGATACCACCTCTGGGATTCCCTTTGGTCCCCCCGGATCTCTCCCACACCCTGAGGGGTGGGGAGCTTGAGCTTTTGATGGTAGGAGGAAGGGACCCCCCCTGAGCGTACTGAGGATTCCACGGCCGATAATGGCGTTGTACCTTGTCATCGCTCTAACTATAGTGAACTCAGCGAGGAAGGTTACCTCTCTGGGTGTGGTTCCGAATGTGATCGGCAATGAGATACGTCCTTCCGGGCAGACGGTCGTGCCTGAG
This sequence comes from Amorphophallus titanum, assembly GCA_024336825.1. Classification (NCBI taxonomy): domain Eukaryota; kingdom Viridiplantae; phylum Streptophyta; class Magnoliopsida; order Alismatales; family Araceae; genus Amorphophallus; species Amorphophallus titanum. The sequence goes on from JANBPO010006761.1 coordinate 555,788, forward strand.
AATCCATACAGCAGCATATGCGATGGCTTGAGTTGGGACATATCCACACCCATGAGGATAAGACAGTCGTAAGCAATAATGTCGGGTCTGCTTCCATTGTCAACCAAAATACGTCACACAGTACATTGATTAATGGTGGCCGAGACCACCAATGCGTCAAAATGGGGTGTCGTGACGCCCTCTAGGTCATCCTCGGAGAAAGTGATGGGGTCTCCTGGATGCTCCGGGGTGGGGGTTCCACGTCGGGAGTTGTCATCGTGGTCGGTGTTGCCAACCACCATTGCGTACTGCTGCCTCCTGCTCGCGATGTCAGCCCCCACCGCCGCTCAACCAGAGATCATCATGATCTCCTTACCGTTGGGCCGATTGTCATTTGGCGGGGGCGTCTACTGCTGTGGCTTCGTGGCCTTAGCGAGGAACTTATCGAGAAGCCCTCTCTGAACGAGGTCCTCGATGGCGTCCCGGAGGTTGATGCATTCGATGGTGTCATGGTCGTGGTCGCGGTGGTAGTGGTAGTACTTCTTCTTATTTCTCGTGTTCAGATCTGACTTCATCCGGGAAGGCCATTTGAGGAACGGCTCCTCACGGATTTCCATCAGGATCTGGTCAGGAGGAGCAAACAGAGGCGTGTAGTGGCGGTAGCTGCCTCTTTCTCTTTCGGAGCGATCACGGCAGTCTCCGTCGTGCCACTCGCGCTTGCTCCGACTCTCACGAGGAGGGTCGATGGACCTCTTACAGTCAGACCTTTCGGTCCCGGTCGCGTAGCCCAAGGCCGTCGTGTTCTCCTCGTAGCGTGCATGCTTCTGCACCAGGGCAAGGAGGTCGGGAAGGGTAGCGGGGGCCTCAACCCCAAGGGCGCGCTGGAGGATGCAGTCCTGCATTCCTTGGGTGAGGGCCATGGTGGCAATGCCGATGTCGAGGTGCGGGATTCTCAATGCCTCTGCGCGAAAGTGGGAGACAAAGTCCCACAGCATTTCCTCTTTGTTCTGCTTGAGGGTGAATAGGGAGACCGCTGATTTGGCTACCTTTCGGTAGCCAACAAAGTTCTCCTTGAATAGCCTCTTGAGCTGCTAGAAGGAGGAGATAGTCCCGGCCGGTAGGGACTTGAACCACGCTCGAGCATTCTCACGCAAAGTGGTAACGAACGCCAGGCACTTCACCGTGTCCGAAGCCCGGTGGAACACCAGGTGGGACTCGAAGCTGTGCATGTGGTCAACCGGGTCGGTGGTACTGTCGTAAGGCGTGAACATTGGTAGCTGAAGTTTAGACGGGATGGGGACTTCCATTATGTCCCTAGAGAAGGGAGCGTGGAAGTTTGAGTCATCGTCGATCAGGCCACGGTTCCTCGCGGCCAGGAGGACGCCGTCCAGGCAGTGGACTTTGTCCTCGATCTCGTCGAAGCATTGGAGCTGACAGTCCATCTCCGGGTTGGAGTGGAGTGGGCTACGTACCCTCGACGTGGGCACGCTACGGGATCACCGGGTCCTTGAGGCCGAGGAGCTGGAGGCCTCCTGCACCTGGCAGTGGTTTTCCCCAACTTGGCCTCCCCCGTCCTCCCGTGGCAGGACGTAGCGAGGGTTGGCCCGTTGGTCCTTGAGCCCTTGTCAAAGTTCTGCCAGGGCTCGGAGTTGTGATCGTATCTCGTCGATCTTGCCCGGGGTAACTTCCTACCGGGGGTGATTGGAGGAGGCCTCCTGAGACCCTTGGCGAGAGTTAGGTCCTTGGTGGGACCCTCAAGCTACTAACTTCCCTGCAGCATGAGAATCATGTAAGGTTGAGGGGTTTCTATTATTCAAGAGGAAGGGGTGGGAGTGCTTCCTTGTCTATGACTTTGTTGCGAACGAGAGCTTGTTGAAGTATTTGGATGTCAAGCGTGAAAGATGACAATTTTCTAGATTGGCTAAAAAGAGTTGCCATCACGAAGCTTGGTATGCTCTTCCATCAGTTTGATTGTTTGATGATTAGACTAATTACATTTCAAATAAAAGAAAGATTCAAGAATGACATTCAATCAGGCAACCATCTTTATGGAGATAACCAAACAAAAATTATTAGAAAATTATGAAGTTGTTGAAGATATCAAAGTACCATTAGATTTATTATACCACGTAGAACTCTACAGATTGTCTGGGAGTTTTGACGACTGACATAGTTTCAATTCAGATCCTAACTACTAGCTAAACATTACAATATGTGTAGATCATTAATCACTACTGTTTATTTGTAGTTATAAATTTTAGTAGGCAGCATGCGCAAAATTTTGGTGTCTTTGATTTCCTATGGCACATTGTGAGTGAGGCTCCAGATATTGGCAGCGCCGATGTGAGTGTGAGATAGGCCTGTCAAAAGGAGATATTGACATTAAGACAAGTGTTTGATTTGGCTTCTTGTTGTCCTTTGTATATTTTCTTATTTTGGTGTTATGGTCCATTGTTCAATGACGGTATATTCTTTCTTCCAAAAAAATCATGGAGGAATGACAAGATGACGGTGATTAACGTACAAAAAGGAGTAAGACCGTAAGGCCTTTCTTATGTAATAAATAGATGCGTTTCTTTCTTTCTTTTATTGTAGAAGGGAAACAATTTTTGTGCTGCATTGACTTCTTACAATGTCTCAAATGTTTTCATTCGGTAGAAATGAATAAAAGTGAGACAATAATATTGAAAAAAAAGGATGAGTTCATACTTCTATTGTCAGAGTTAGGTACCCAAATGTTGTTGAGTAATTTACAAAATAATTGTAACATATATTTTTCTATCTGTTATCCCTTTGGTTATAATTAGGTACTTTGCATTCGAGAAGTTAGAGTATTTCTTCTTGGTCACTTATTTTACTTCCCATCGATCAGATTGATAAGAAATGTTATTATAATTTAAAAATAGATTCAAAATAAACCAACGCGCGTAGTGCGTTCATTTCACTATTTGAAAATCAAACATTTCAAGCCTTTGTCACTAGATGCTCCCTTCAAGAAAATGCACAGTTTTACAACCAAAAACTAGAATGGCATAACCATGCTTTCATGAATTGTATGAGCATCATTCAAACCAAATTTCATCAAGTTTTATATGAATTACCTTAAGCAAATTACTAGCTCAAGAACTCCATGAATAATAAGCATGATACACATGCAACTAGAAAATCAAGTCCACTTGGCCCATCTGTAAGTCGACTTGGATCATACTCCTCGAGACAGAAAGTGAAGTTGGCCACTATCAAGGTGACTTGGTCCATCTTTAAGTCGACTTGCATCATGCTAATACAAAGAGATGAATAAGGCAACTTACCCATAATTTGACCCTTGAAAGATTTGAGAATTGCAAAGCCTTACCAATGATATTTGATATTCAAATATAAAAGACTTACACGATTACAAATTTTATCAAGATAGCATTTCAAGCACACTATGCACATTGACTTGTTTTGCCAAAACCAAATAGATGCACAGGGGTCGACCCATATAGAGAGGGGGTCGACTCTTTCTAGCTCTGTACATTGAAATGCCTATTCTATGAAATCCAAATGATGTGATTATGTAACCTTCTAACATGAAAAACTAGACCATAAATTTCCTTCTTGAAAATAAAAGTAGAACAAGTGGTTTACATGTGAATCCAGGCTTATGCAACAAAGATAGCACATTAAGGTTGTTCGCTCAAAGATGCTTCAATGAACCCACTCAAACATGTTTTGGACTTCTATTAACAACCATCAAAAAACACATTTCACCTAGAGATGTTACCATGATCCACTAGATATGTGAAGGTTTAGAAACCATCCTTGAATCTTTGATATCAAGAGGAGCATTGGTATGAACAAAGCACTATCATGGATTCCTATAACAACACTGAAACACACATATTTAACAAGGCAAAATGAACATGAGTTTTCGACCTTCAAGACAAATTAGACTTGCCATGCACTCATGTTTTCACATCTATTTTCATTTAGAACAAGGCATTCATACACATGCACGTATGCATTTTTGCAAGCATGTTTTTCAACTTTCACAATCAATCTCATCTCTTGAAAAGTCACATGCATCACATGCATCAATATGCATTCATTCATGTAAACATGTATGCATTCATTCATTCATATAAAGCATTCATTGCTTCTTTTGTTTAATGCATATTGATTCATTTTGGACTTCACATTTGGTGGCATGTTCAAGCTGGTCCTTTGAATTCAGTCAATTTATCATTCTATTCTTCCGTCGATTTTAGTCTTGATCATCCGGCAAAAATTCGACAACATTTTCCCTTGACCCGGAGTATTTGGGAGATGTAATCGGGTAGCATCTACGGAAAAAACTCCGAGATGACCCCAAAATAAAAGAGATGCGCACAGAAGCAGCAACACCCGAGGATGCGCATGGAAGTGGCAACACCCTATTGCCTGAATTGGTCACGAAAAATCCTGAGGACTAGCCTACAAGAAATTCCAATAACCAAAATGTTACCACGGTCTCGATTCCGAGACGTGGTCTTGAACTATTGCCAAACCATGTAGGCGTTAATGTTTACCCTTTAAAGGAGGATCACCCAGAGTCCATGCTATAAAGGAGCAAGTCCCCGGGGATCCAAGAGCAATCAAACTTCAGAGGGGGTTGAGGGGGTTGAAGGAGACTAGGAAGGCAGTCGAATGGGAGCCTAGGAGGGTATGGACTCTGAAGCCTATTCATGGGATTATATGGACCTGGAAACCTTCTTTGGGGCTATTGTATGCATCTTCCCTTTGTGAAGAACAATAAGAAGGAAATTATAAAATGCTTGATGTGGGGCAAAACCCATATCTCTCACCCTACTGATATCATGGCCATGGAACCGACCAAATGCCAAAGTAGGTTCTTGAGAGAGGGCAAAGATAGTTATGGGAAAGAAATTGGGTGGGTTCCTGGTGGTTGGCAACCGGGAATCATGTCTATGGATTTAGACAAACCCCAGGTCGGCAGCCACTAGGACGATGACTAAATCGTCATATGGATGACATATTAAAAATCATTGTGTGGTCTGCTTATCTACCGAGAGAACAGAATTAGACAAAGCAACGAATATATAAATATCATAGATAGATGTATAGGAGGAGGGGAGAGGGCATCATGCTCGTAAAAAAAAAATCAGGGACAAAGGCCCTGCATCTTAGTCCTTCTCAAAGAAAGGGAAATTACATCAGGGAAACCCAGTGTCATACAACATGAAATCAGCAGAAAAGAAGATGTTACAAGAGAAAACCCATCCTTGTTTACAAGTGTATCCCTCAAACTCTCTCTCTCTATCTCCCTTTCTCTTCTCCCAAGGATATGTTCCAAATTCTTCATAAAAGTATCTTCGTTTATATCGGCAAGCACAGGCATCAACTGCTTGGCTACATCTTCTTCCAGGGCTTTCCTGCTTGATATATATATGTCCGCCTCCCTTGGGCACTGAGAAAATAGCCTCTTTAAGTGGGCTTCATCAATATCAAACACTGGCCCAGGCTGCGGACTTAGAAAAGTGCACTCGGCCACATCCCAACACGTTGCTTTGCTGTTGCGGTAGAAGCTTCTTTGGGCATTCCACCATTTTATATATTCTAGAGTAACTCGAGAAATGTAGCTCGGCACCGGCACTCTAAAAGTACTAGCCTCTCGACGATGAAAGAAATCACACCAGATGCGGCCCTCGCCGGCAACAACGGAGCCATGTTTTCACCTACTATCCAAAGGAAATTGAGCAGTTGAAGGAGGAATGTGCTGATCATAGCCGAAAATTTGTCCAAATCTAAACAGATAATAAGGTTCTAAAGGAACCATGCCGCCCTTTCTCAACACCAAAACACTGGGGCAAATTGACAGAATCCAATTGTAATGACTGAGAATTTTTTAGAAAATTTTTAAATTTAAATATAATTATTAAGCATTTAAAAGAGACTATTAAAAAGAATTATGATTAATTAAATCTCACTAAAGGCCTTCTGCTAATAAATAGGTTAGGCCCATTTGATTTAGCCCAAGGGATTTAAACCCAAGCCCAAAAAGGGTAGGCCCATATTCTAGAAGCTTAATTTCTAGTATTTACGAAATTAAGTGGATAAGTAGGATAAATAAAGGGATAATGGGGGGAAGAGTTTGAAACCATTCAAAATTCGGTGCCCAAGGCAATATGCGGCCTATCGCTAGACCACATAGTAACGAAAAATGGTCCTCCATTAGACCATTTATCAGAGTCCGGCACGAGCAGTATTGATCACGAAAAAAGCTCCAATTTCTTTGGGCCATATCTCTTCAAATCAATGAATCTTATTCGTTAGAAGGCTCGAGAACACATTAGGATTGGATTGAAGACCTAATTAGGACTCTAATGTCATTCAAATCCATGGAACCCTAAACTAACCCTATAAATAAACCCCAGAACCACCCTACGGGACCCTTACTTTTGGCTCGCGTGGAAGTAAGGTAAGGAGTTATTATTTCAAGAAGGTTATTTAGAATACTTTGCTTACAATAGTTAGAGAAGGTTGGTGAGTCTAGCACACCCAACCCTTTTTCTAAAAGTAAGGTTCAAGGCGAACGCGCACTTGCTTGGGTTGAGCTTCATATTGTACTTTCGGAGCGTACAGAATGTCTCTACCAAGTCTTCTAGGTGCTCGAATGTTCAGAGGCTCTTGATCAGCATATCGTTAATGTAAACCTCCATATTTCGGCCAATCTGTGCATCGAACATGTGGTTGACGAGGCATTGGTAGGTAGCTCCATTGTTCTTCAACCCGAATGGCATGCGCGTGTAGCAATACAAGCAGTGGTCGGTGACGAATGTGGTCTTATCTTGGCCAGGCCTGTGCATGCTAATCTGGTGATACCCGGAATAGGCATCTAAGAAGCTCAACATCTTGTGCCCGACCGTCACGTCGACCAGTTGGTAGATGCATGGCATGGGAAAGTTGTCCTTTAGTGTAGCTTTGTTAAGGTCGGTATAGTTTACACACATCCTCCACTTCCTATTATTCTTGGGGACGACGACTACATTCGTCACGCATTCCAGGTAGCGGGTGGGGTGAAGTAGTCCTGAGCGCAATTTTTTACCCACTTGTTCCCAGATGATGGGTTGTCACTCGGGATTGTAGTGTCTCCGATGCTGCTGGACTGGGCTGCAGCTTGGGTTCGACCTTAGTTGGTGTGTGATGATCTCTAGTGGAATCCTGGGGTGCTCGTCCTCAGACTAAGCAAATACGTCCTGGTTAGTCGTGAGGAAGTTTGTGTTTGTTACCTTATCTTGCTCGGACAGTGTAACTCCGATCCTTAGAGTCCTATTCGGGTCTTCTCCCACTTGGATGAGGTATAGGTTCTCGACTGGGGTGCTCGTGCTCGGACCTAGGTATTCCGTTCTGGCCTTCTTTTCGGGCGGCTTTTCCTCGGGCTGTCGATCACGCGTCGAAATAAGGTAGTATCTCCTGGATTCCCTGTGGTCTCCTCACATCTCACCCACCCCTTGGGGGGTGGAGAACTTGAGCTTTTGATGATATGAGGAGGGGACACCCCTAAGGGTGCCGAGGATCCCCCACACTAGATGGCATTGTATCCGGTCATCGCACGGACAACCGTGAAGTCTGCTAAGAAGTTAACCTCCTTTGGCACAGTCCCAAACGAGATCGGCAGCGAGATGCATCCCTCTGGATGGACCGTGGTACCGGAGAAGCCATACCTCCCGTGTTAATCTCTCTCCTCCTGTTACTCTCTCTCTCTCTCTCTCTCTCTGTTCCCTCTCTCTCCCGAGATCTCTCTGTGTCTCTCTCTCTCTCTCTCCGCGCCCGCAAAGGAGGCTAGCCCACCGCACCCGGCCACTGCCTGCAACTGCCGCCTGCCGCCGCGACCTCCCCGCCGCATGCCCAGCGCACCCGCTGCGCCCGGCCACCGTCGACAGCCGCCGCCCGGTGCTTCTGCACCGCCTCCGTCGCGGCCCACTACCGATCCCTCGCATCGCCACCACGGGTGTCTCCTCCACCTCCGGCGCACCGGCCCCACAGCCCTGAGCCTCCTCCTCCGAGCTCCCTCTCACCACGTCGGTCACCCTCCATCTCCCCACGACCACTGCCTGCAACACCGTAACCCCTCGTCCTCCTCTCTCTGTCAACCCCGTGACCACCGTCGCAGACTCGGCCACCGCTGCTAGCCGACCCCCCCTCCTCTGCAACCGACACCACCGGCGACCCACCTGTACACCCCCCCACCTCCCTCTCTCCTCTTTTGGCCACCGTTGACCACTCTCACACCCAGCGATCACTCCTTGTGCGTGCATCCTTCACCACCTCCGGCGACCTCCTCCTACCACCGTCACCAGCCCCTACCAGCCTCTCCCTTCCACCCCTCCTTACTACCGCGACTCTCGTTGCGGCCCACCGCCTCCAGCCATTCCCTCTCTACACACCCCTGCACACCACGTCCAACAACCTCTACCTCCACCGCGACAACTTCTCACTTGCCCCCACCGTCCTCCACCGCTGACGAGCCCCACGCCGCGAACCGCACCGGTCACCCACCTGCACCCTGCCGCTCTCCCCCTGCCAACCGACCGCACGCCCACGACCCCCCCTCCACCTTTGCGCCCTGCCGCGACTGCCAGCCCACACTAGCTCCGCCTGCCCCGCGCGTGCCCTACCACGCATGCAAGCATGCCTGCGTGCCCTGCCACGGCCACCAGCACGTTACCCATTGCCGTGACCAAGCCGACAGACGTGCCTGCACTGCCCAGTGTGGAGTTGAGTTCATACTACCGCCAGCGTGAAGGAGTCTGAAAAGTCAGGAAGAGTGGTTTGAAAAAAAAAGTTAAAAAAAGAGATTTGAAAAAATGTTAAATATATAGAACATATATATATTAGAGATATATAAGATTATTCGTGTTACCGTGTTTCGATAAGTCGAGTAGCTTGCTAGACTTCCAAGGAAGGACGGTGTCTAAGGAAAGAGGTCCACGGGCAAATGCTTTAAGCGGATAAGTGGTTTAGTAATTAGGACCTCGTATATATGAGGGGAGCATCCCACTATCCCACCTCTGACCTGGCCGTAGTTCCTCGGTGGTCTAAGTTAAGCTCTGATTTCTGAAAAAAGGGATAGAGTTTTTTCGCTAGAATTATTCTTCATTTCTCGCAAGTCGTGTAATTAGAAAGATTTCTAAGAAAGGACGGTGCCTAAGGAAAGAGGTCCACAGACAAATGCTTTAAGCGGATAAGTGGTTTACTAATTAGGATCTCATGTATAAGTGGGGAGCCTCCCACTATCCCACCTCTGACCTGGCCGTAATTCCTCATTTTTCTAGCTAAAACACCCGACTGTGAAAAAACTTGAACTAAACCTATTTTATGAGATTTTCACAAGGGCTGATTATGCCTTGTCCAACAACTCAATCCTGTAATGACTTAATGTCATTAAACATGATGCCTTAAATCCTTTTCGAACTTCTCTTACAACTACTAGAAATTTTTGCTAAAATCTGTACTCTATTACAATAGCGTTACCTTGAGATTCGTTGGTCATACATATGAAGTGGATGTCTAAATATACTTGGGATCTATGATCCATAACCTCAATGCCTGGCGTTAATGGGACCCGATCTGGTCCTGGGGGGAGCACCCAAAAGTACTTGTGCCTATAGGAGTTGATTGACCAAGTGTGGCTTTGCACCCAAGTGCTTGACTTGCTAGATTCATTTATGGCATTCCACAGTTCGAGAATTACTTGCTTGAATACATGAGGTACTTGAATTACTTGACTTGTATATACTTGTATGAAGTGGCTAAATTCTATCATAATACTCTCTACATATTTGTTCTTTACTGAAACTTTACTGTTAATATCTCGTTTACTTGTTATTCCAATTACTTACATATCTTACTCTGTCTCCTATTCGTATTCCACGTTTTATTTTCATTTTCCCGACATAGCACAATAACTATCTAAAATGATAATTACTTTAAGTTGCCTGGTGTAGAGATATAAAATCCTACTGAGGGTTTTGCTCACCCTACATTTTCGCTTAACATTGCAGGTAGTCTTGACGATGAACCCTAAACATATGGGGATGGGCTGAGTCACGAGCCAGTGCAAGGTTCGTACTCGAGCACGGCATTCATTGTCCTTTAAGAAGCACGTTTATTAAGTCTAAATCGCGAGTTAAAACCCGGCAAACATTCGACAGCATCTCCCCATCCCCGGAGGGTTGCGGGGGGAAAGCGGGGATATGCCCACGTGTTCCAGCCGCCCCAAGGCCATCGCGCCGGATTGCCTTTTTGCCATGACCGCGCCAGTTTAACCCTATTCCTACACTTGGGTGCGCCGTATTAACTCTATACCTACGCGTACCGTGCCGATTTTGATCCGATTCGTGTCGTCGCGCCGTTTTAATCCTCTCCTCATCTTCGGGGTGATTTTCGACTCTCTTGATGGAACTTAATAAACTTGATCAACAACAAATCAAATAAAAAGGGACTGTTTAAGTCTGAATTAGTTGTCTTCATGATTCTGTTGTCATGCTTTAAGCTTAAACACGAATGCCATGTTGATGCATTCCCAATGGCGGTTGACGTACCCGAACAGATAGGAAACCCCGAGGACTAGCCTACTAGGGACACCATCGTTCCGTGGGTTAGAATTAGCCGGATATGGTGACCAATGGGGGAAGCGGGGACCCCGAGGGCTAGCCTACAAGGGGGCACACGAACCGTAGTCAACACCGTATCCGAAAGAGGGACGACCAATAAGGAAGGAAACCCCGAGGGCTAGCCTATGAGGGGCACACATCCCAGGTCACCACAATGTCCCTAAGGACTGTGGGTTTGATATCGGGCTAAACCCTATTACTATTCACCTCATGGCCCATAGGGAATTTGTGTCACAAATAGACACACCCCTTTGACCAAATGGCATTTCAAAGAAGTCAGTGGGGTATATCCCCCTCCCCGGATTATTGAAGCAAAGTTATCAACAATAACCAACCTCAGACATTCCAAATCACCCACGGAATAAGAAGGATACAACGACATATCATCATATCACAGTGGCCAATGGGTTGGAGAAAGGGTGCTCACAGGGGTTAGCAGGTTAGTGCTCGTGGAGCTAAAGAGGTTAACACTCACGGAGATGAATAGACAACATGTAATCTAGGGCGAGTTAGTAGATTGACATCCACGAAGAGTTAATGGGGTTAGCCTATGGACAAAGCACATAAGATATTCGTCTGAGCGATTAGCATGCAATTGGCATAGGATGAGGGCACAATCCCTGGAGGTGGCTCTAACTCCTCTGGGCTATTGAACAGTGTAGAGAAGTATCGGGGAACCAACCTCGGATTGGAGTGGGCCGAGGTGCATGCATGGGTATGCCTCTAGCCACAAAACCCATAGCACGTATCGATCAAGGCATGGCCATTGCATTAAAAAAAGGAGAGCCCCGGGGAGGGGGGTCATTTTGTAGCCCATGGAGTTCCAGCGCATATTCGATCGAGAAACCTGAACTCGAAGATCAAATGCACGAAGGGAATAATCGAACATACAACTCTAGAGGAGAATGGGAGAGATAGGTATAACATCGAACATTCATTCCCCTAATGCATACATATCGCTCATCCTGTTAACAGGAAGAAAATATACAAACTACAAAGCATCCGGTGCCAGTGTTGTCGCACAAATGCCATTCCATTAGTTGCAGAGAAGACGATTTACAAAAGAAGAAGAAAGGGGGGAGATGGTGAGGGGGGAAGATGGGCTTGTGTCATCACCCCTCCCCCCGCTCACTTACATTGCAACAGAAGGAAATCAACCGGGGAAATCGATGGGAAGAACCACGAAACCCACATAAACACTCTCCCTATAAAATAGAGTATCAGAGCTTCTTTGCTTTAGCCAAGCAGAGGAAGGAGGCAGCAAGGAGGCCCCCAAGGTAACCCTTCTTCTCCCCCATGAAACCCTTCTTCCTCGAACAGGTTGGATTGGTCGTCGGGCTCCTCGGATTGACTCCTCTCTCAGCCTTCTAGTGATCATAATTCATATCTTCTCCCCCTTTTCTTTTCCAATTCGTTCCCCCTTACTTGGTCGAACCAAGTGAAGATATATAGGAAAAGGCTAATTTGGCGTGAGGAATGGCGCGCTTGGGAAGGGGCATCTGCAAGCTTTTGCGTGTCGAAATAAGGGCGCCGGAGTAAGGGGTGCACCGGTGAAGAGGTGCGCCATATTAGCTTCATTTGCTTGACGCGTGTTAGATGGTGGGTCCTAGGGATGGTTTCGGGAGTCACTGTAACCATTCATCTCATCGGGGTCCTGCAAAACTTTGACGGGAAGGCTTGACGAAGCTCTCGGGCCGACGTACGGCCTTCCTCGAAACCTCGAGTATCATCTCTTTGAACACATGGGTTTTCCATTGACGCGACCTTTGGAACTGCAGTTCGTGCTACTGGGCTCGGCCCGACTCGTGCTCGAAGCTTTCTTGAGGGGTGGAATGCCACCTGGGATGTTTTTGCCTCGACTGGATGATCATTCGGTCGCTAACGGACCAAATGTGTTAAGAAGCTATACCCATGCTAAGTTATCAGGGTCTTCTGTTAGAGCCTTCGGTCCCCTGTTCTAAAAGGCCAAGGGTGTTCTTTTACCTTGGGAGGATCTTTTCGTTTAGGCGGCAGGCCACTAGGTATACCTTTATCCTTGGTCGGACAAAGGGGTGTGGTTTATGCGACACGACCGAGTTGATGCCAATTCATTGGGAAGGCATGATCGCACTGCCAGTTGGTTGTAGATCCTTCTTGATTCTCCTGAGGTGAAGTCCCCGATGTTCGTACTGGGTGACTTGAGGCTCTGGTAGCTTGAGAAGGCTTCTGTGTATTGATCCTTCAGCTTCTGTGTTTTAGTGGGCCGTATCATTCATTTTTGAGGCTTGATCGCCATTGAATATATTTTGAGTGGCAACAGGGCTACAAAAGAGGTAAGGTGGATCAAACTTTATTTAACAAAATTATGTGTAAGGAACTCAATTTAGTTCTAGTATATATAGATGACATAGTCTTTGGCTCAACATGCACTGAACTATGCAATGAATTTGCTCAATTAATGTCTAATGAGTTTAAAATGAGCTTGGTCGGTGAATTGAAATACTTTCTTGGTCTGTAGGTTCAATAGTTGGATGATTGATATTTTATTAGCCAGACCAAATACACATTGGAAATCCTCAAGAGGTTTGGCATGGATAAGTTGAAGCACATTTCAACTCCAATGGACACCAATACATCATTAGATGCAGATGAATCAGGTAAGGAAATTGATGCAAAATTATACTGAGGTATGATTGGATCCCTACTCTATTTGACTACCTTGAGACCTGATATACAATTCAGTGTAGGTATGTGTGCTAGGCATCAATCTAGGCCTACTGAACTGCATCTAGCTACTGTAAAAAGAATCTTTAGATACATATCTGTTACACACACTTTAGGATTATGGTATCCTACATCACAAACCTTAGATCTTTTAAAGAAGAAGAGAAAGTTCCAATAGAACTTTAAAAACAATGAGGAAGAGCTCTCCTAGAAATAAGGAGATAAGCAAAAAGGAGGAGGTCATATGCTATGAAGGTAAGAAACTAGGACACATGAAAGAAGAGTGTCCGGAACTTCAATGGAAATATAGAAAAGAGAGAACCAAGAAATCCAAGGCAATGATGGCTACTTAGATTGATGAAAATGAAGAATCATCCTATGACATGGAGGATCGTGTGAGCGGAGTCGCCAACCTTTCCTTTAAGATTAGCCTCAATATTTATAGCCATCTTCAAGTTGTCTGTTAGGCACGACTTGAATTTAAACAGAAACTCCTTTGAAATCTTTTACATCTAGAGAGAAAGGTGGCTGGTGTGCCTGTTAGTGCCTTGTAACTTGATCTCCTCTGGGCTTATAATGCTTAGATGCATGTCTCCTCTTCACAGATGAGAAGTGTTAGCAATACATAATCTATCTTGGAAGAGGTTATCTATTCAATTCTGAAGTCCTATTGCATCGTGAATGCATGATCAATGCGTTTTCCACTTTTGTCAGGAGGCACATGTATCTATCTGCATTAGACATAATCTCTGCACTCTATTGCTAGAAGACTCCCGTTAATCTTAGATCAACTGTTAGATACATGCTCTTCAAATACAGAATCCTTAAGTTACAGAGATTCACATGGGAAATATGCTTCTCATTCAGGCATTGCAGAGCGTTTCTTCTTTTGAGCCAAAAAATAATAACTACCATCGAAATATGTTTTAGCTCAGCAGATGCCAGATGAAAATAAGTCAAATATACACAGTTGATTTAAGAATGAATAGATTATGCCAACAGTGCAGTTAAGCATGGTCAGACTTTAGACAGAGGATGTTATATGGCTTTCAATAAATGCTTATGTCTTTTGACAAGGAAGATATCTCAGCAAAGTATGTGACTTAAGCACAGATCAAGAAAGTATCAGCTAAGAATATGATCATCAAGGTGAAGCTGCATGATATGTATCAATTAAAGGTTTAACAAAGTGGCTGAACAGGAAAGGATGAGGAGCATCACTATCAAATTTGAGTGTGCATGTAATCTACTAAAAGAAATATATCAATAAAGTTTAGCTGATTTTGAGCAATTATGGTTCACACAAAAAAATAGATAGCCAAGGTAAGCTTGAAATAGCCAAATTTGAGCCTAACGGCTACGAAAATGAGCCTAACAGAATCTTTCAAGAATGTTGTATATAAGAAGCAGACTGGATGCATAATGAACAAGACTTTGATGTGAGCATAATATGAGAAATCCAAGTTTCCAGCAAGAAGCTTACATCATAGAGTTGAGAGAAACACAAGTTCAATCCTTCCTCAACTCCACTTTTGCTGAAAGCATTTGCGAAGAAAAAGAAGCTCCTACAATCTTTCTGCTGCATCTCTCTCAGATTCTTCATTAAGCCTTCTGCGATACTCTGTTCTTTCTCTTTAGAAGGCCCTTTGAATTTTAGTTCAGATTGTCTGTTTTACATTCTTATCTTACTATTTTGAACTATCTGCATTTATTGTACATAATCTGCCTATTTTAGAGGCAATCATCGTGTAACTCCACTTGAAAAGAGGTACTTCTCTCCTTGAGGGGAGAGTCTCTTGCTTGAGGACAAGAGGGACTAGTAGGACGTCAGTTTCCTGTGAGTTTGGCTGATACTAGGAAATCAGCTGGGACTCTAGTTGTAAGAGTGCTCGTGGTGTGGCTGAACACCTAAACAAAAATAGCTAGCGCTCTTTGAAAGAAGAGTGTCTATGGTATAACTGAACACCTTAGTAAAATCAGCCTAGTGTTAGTGTTCCCAGTGAGGAATTTAGTGGAAACCTTAGTAGTTGCTGAGGACTGGACGTAGGACTAACTTGAGAGTCAGGTCCGAACCAATATAAAATTATTGTCTCTTTGCATGATTGTTATTATCTCTTTAATTCTGTCCACACTATCACTATGGTATTGTTCGTTTTTGTATTGCATTCATTTTAATCACTCTAATACCACAATTAATTTTTATAACCCATTCACCCCCTTTTGGGTTAAAGCCATATACTGGGCAACATATTCTTCATGGTACCAAAGTATGCACAAAGAAGCAAGGTAGAGAAGACCCGGTAGAATGATGAGGATCGAACGGAGGGAGGTGGATAGGGAGAGAGCACTAGAAGGTATGGAGGAAGAGGTAGCCACTCTCAAGGGCCAATCCCATCAAACCGCGATGTATCAAGGATGTCTGTACTGGTTTCGGTACCAGTTTCGGCTAAGACCGAAACCGAAACGTACCGGTTTCAATTTCGGTTTCGGCGGAAACCGATTGAAACCATTCAAAAAAGGCAAAACTAACATATCTTAGGTGAAGTGACCCAGTTACTCAACCTCCTGTGTCACTGCTCTGCCATGATTTTAGAGGCAATGGCTTTTCAATCAGAGTTAATTTGGCACTTCATGACACAACTTTACTTCCACTTCAAGGTGAAAGGGTTAGTTTCTCAGTGAACCAAAACATTACTCTAAGAACATTTTACCCCTTTGAATTTAGAAGGGCAGGATGTTTGAAGATAATACTTCATGTACAAATTTCCTACTTGATTGGAATCTATGAGTTCAAGGTTCAAGTTTTTAGAAGAAATTCAGGGCATTATACTCCAAAATTGATCTGGATTCATTGTTCTTGTAAGAAAATATTCTTTAGAATCATTCAGTTCAATCTCTTTCAAGATCATAAGACTGCAACTTCTTGGCTAATTACTCAGTTAA
Organism: Amorphophallus titanum; assembly: GCA_024336825.1. Lineage (NCBI taxonomy): Eukaryota > Viridiplantae > Streptophyta > Magnoliopsida > Alismatales > Araceae > Amorphophallus > Amorphophallus titanum. Next base: position 572,071 of record JANBPO010006761.1, read on the forward strand.
CGGGTTTATGCTTTTAAGAGAGTTCTGAGATTCTGGATCTATGAACATACTACATAGGAATCTACATAATCATAGTAGTCTGACAGATTTGAAAACTAGACAAGTCCCCCTCACACTAAGGCTTCAAGCATCAAAAGAGATTTAGTCAGTAGAATGCGAAGAATCTCCCCCTGACTTTATTTGATGATTTTGCCTTGGTACTTGGCGGAGAATGTTGGTTCAAGAACCATCTCACGCATAGTGTAGGTTTCTAAACTCAGATGCCCTTCTCCTAACACCATTTTATATACCAAGATTGAATGAGTAAGTGAAGATAATGATGAAGAACAAAAGATGCACAGATGCATTGACCTGTTAGCTGGATGCATTGACGTGGAGACAAGCGACAAGGTTGGAGGTGAAGAAGATTGAGCAGACAGGTTGAGGCATCGATTCAATGCACTGAGGCATGCAATAGCCTCATTAGGGATTGATGGAATTTAGGGATCAAGGGGGTCTGAAGATGCCTAATTCTCTTCTCAATGTAGAAAACTTATCATTATCCAAGGGCTTAGTGAAAATGTCTGCAACTTGCTATGATGTGCCTACATGGATTAATTCAAAGTTTCTTTTTGAAACTTCATCTCTTATGAAGTGATGTCTAATCTCTATGTGTTTGGTGCGTGAGTGCAAAATAGGATTTTTTGACAGGTTTATGGCACTGGTGTTGTCACAATAAATGGGTGTGCAGCCAAGGTCTACATTGTAGTCCTTGAGCTGGTGCTTAATCCAAATAACCATGTCCAATCCATTTACACTCCTAACGCTGCAGTTTTTTTATCTGGGGTTATTTTGTTTGAACAAAGCAATGGATTACTAGTCTCTTCTGTACATAAATAAACATTGCAGCGGACATCTTAAAGGCGACCTGTTTGGAAGTAATAGATTTTGACATGCAGTTCATTTTGCAGCTTCAAATAGACGATGAACGCTTTGAGGACGCAGAGGAATCTGAACAGGGGGGCACGCAGGCTTTCTGAATGACGTTCGTCAATTGTAAAATGGACCATACCATCTTTCTTTAAAACATCTTCCTGTGAACCGAGAGGGTGCTGTAAAACAAGCATACGGTCTGGTCTCTGCGTGTTGTTTTAGTAAATGTGGGACGGCATGGTGGTTGTAGGTTTTGTGTCTGGTACTCGGTTCATCTCTGTTGCACCCCCCTTGCATCCGGTGTAAATCACATCCAAAGGTGAATGTGCTCCCGCTTCTGACGGAAATATTAAAATTGACGCATGTTGCATGTTTGTCTTCTTGAGATTTGCTCCCTGCGGGGACACGGCAATTTCCTTTCTTTAGGATACTTGCCTTGGTGCTTATTTTGTTTTGAAACTTTCTGTCTCCATAAGCTTTGTTGGATCCATTTTCGATCCCTTTAATCTGTCTTTTTTTTCTTTCGTCGCTCGCTTGTAATGTATATAGAAATTTTGAGAGAGAAGTTGTGACACAAAAAATATCATGCAAAAAAAATAAATAAATTAGGTACTTGATGCCAATGTAGAGGTTTATTTGTCAGAAAAAGACTGCAAAGCATATTTACACACATGACGAGGATGGTTTCCCTTTTCCTTTGGTTATCACTTTCTAGATTATTGGATCATCACATTTAGTCTAACGGTTGGAGTACTAGTGGGCCTCATGTCTTGTCTCCTTGGCGCATAACATTCACGGTAGAGATAACGGACGACGGAAAAAGGTGTGGGTCCCACTTATTTTTTTTCCCCCAAAACAAAGGGATAAAAATGCCCAAACGCAGCTGCCTCGGGTGGAATTCAAAGGGTTCGGTGGCTTAGAAAACCACCCTTTAAATAATCATAGGAGACGGGATTTGAATCTAAGTTGTTTTTTTTAATTTCTCACAATTATTTTTTTTTTTTTTTTTTTTCTTTTTTTTTTGTTGGGCCCCCCTCCCCCCCCCCCCCCCCCCCGGCTGGCTCTGGAGTCTTAGCCAGCTGCTGGACTGGCTCCGGTGTCGACACAGGAGTCTTCATGTGTCGGCTCCAGAACCAAAAAAAACCAAACAATTGAAATTAACCCAACAAGCACAACAAATAAAAGAACATCTACATTCAGGCATATTGTGGGTCGCTACCACCTATGAAGGGTCTGTCCGCTAGCAGGCCCCCCAAGCCTGCTGGCCGCCCACAGGGCATGAAGCTCTTTCTCCTTGCCCTATAGGCATGCACTGCATTGCATTTAGATCTAGATGTTCTCTGCATATTGCTTGCATAGTTTGTGCACTGAACTTGCATTGAAAGATGTTATAAGAGATGAAACCCAAAGCTACGCAGGGGTCAAACCCAATCAACGATAAACCAAAGCCAAAAGAAATCAAAGGAAGAAAACTAAAGAGGGGAATCTACAGAGATTTTCTGAATCCTGATTCCTACATGCATCGACCCACACATTTGAAAAAAAAAAACATGCATTTGCATGCTTGAACGCTCACGGGCCGTGACCCGCTCAGTATATCAAATGGTGTGCGACGCCAGACTACGTCTGGGTGAAAATCCTCATTATGCGTGAGTCGGGTGCTCCGCCACGTACCAAGGGTCATCTCGTTATGTGCGCTCATCGTGTCATGATCGCCTATGCATCCCAATACGATACCTTGGAATCTTTAATAATGAATAGACTCGGGATCTATAAAAAAGAAGCCATCGCAACGAGGGCTCACTGGATCTTCCAGGCTACCCCTCCCCGGGTCTACAAACCCAGATTGGTTTAAATAGGATCATTCACCTCAAAATAAAAAGATAAAAAGATAAAATACACAAGCAAGATACAAATAAAAGGTCTTAGCGGTATCTATCTGGCTTACCTCGTCTTTGACCCTGTATGGGGAGGAATATCAAACGTGCCTTTGCAAAGACATGCTTGGGCCCCGGGTGTCATCCCGTCATGGCCATAGCCTCACTTTGCACCCTGGCCAATATTCCACTAATTTTGAACTATCTTGACCAAGATTTAATCGAACATCTTGAGTTTCTTCAAACAATAAATTTGCCGTGCCCCGGCATACACGTGCTCCGGTCTTATCCGGTTGTAATCCTATCAAATTACTATTTTATGATGGCCGACTTATGGCAAGTCTTGGCCGATCCAAATTTACACCGGACAATTACAGAAATAGCGTCCACTGCATGGTTGCTAATTATGTGAACAAGAATAGGCACAAAAGAAATGGCATCCATGCACACAGTTGCTAATTTCAATTGGCATCCACTATCTTGGTCGCCAATTCCTGACAGAGACAGACTTCTCAAGAGAGGCCAGAAACAACGCTCTATGAGGGCTAGGTTACCACGTTTCTTCAGAGTGACGTGACATTCAAGTGTTCTAAAGTTTTTAAGGTACAATCAGCTCGACTACCTTGAGAGAATCCAAGACTAGCGAAGACTTACGAAGGTCTTAATAAAGAAAGTACCAGTCCGAAGGAAGGAATATCCCGCGGAGGCTCCAATTGTCACCAAGAGTTGAGGTGTAAGCGTAAAATAACGTGAAATAGAGACTCTATTCACGAACTAGGATAAGAGTGCCAAATAGACCCACGGTATGGGTCAAAATGCGATAAAACTGAGAAATAGAAATAGCGTCCATTAAGGCGGGCGCTATATAAATATGTGACTATTCACAACATCGCCAAATCAATATTTTTACAAATCTTTTATAATTTTCACAAGAATGGGCGACCTTCCAGGAAGGCGTCATATCTTTAATTAGCGTCCAATCTATGGCCGTTAATTCATATTTTTCTACATTATTTTCTTTTTCAAATAAATAAACAAGAATCGATGACTCTATGAAGAGCCGCCATATCAAGGATAGGCGACTGTTGAAACAGTTGCTCATTCTTTACTGTATACAGGTTGCAAAGCATCAGGCAGGTACATTTTACACACATGCTACTATTCATTTAAGTGAATTACTATTCATTTGAGTATGAACAGTGCTACTTTGATGTTTATGGGGATTTTCAAGAAATTGATGACATGAGCAAGTACAGAAAATTCTGGGGATTCCAGAAATATGCATAACATGTTTTTTAAATACATGGTTCCATAGTTATTTAATTTTAAACATGTGTTATTTATTAATTACACTAAAAGAATTAGCGTCAGTGTGACAATCGCTCATTAATTGGCAGTCAAAAGACTATCGCCAATTCAAGAATTCACGACCTTCTGCATGGACTTTAATTAATAAGCAGTCACTACTCTAGTCACTATTTTCATATGAAATAGCAAGTAATAGATCTACGTAAAGAACTTAAAATAGAAATCATGGAAACAAGATATTAGGCAGGATGTTCTTCCTCAGAACAATAATCTCCCATCATTGGCCAATAGAAAATCTGGTCGACGACTCATATTTTCTTTAATCTCCACAAGTAATGGGCCATTCTCTTGCAGTTCCTTAATCTCAGCCACCAATTCTGAATGAAGTTTGACGTGAGCGATCATAATCCGATCTTCCTTCTCTCCCACATTATGATCTAAGCTTGCCAATTGCTCCAACATCCTCCATTCTTGCAGCATTAGACTTGATAACTTTGCCATTGGCTTACAGCTCAAAGCATCTGCTACAATATTACATTTCCCAGTATGGTATTCAATAGAGAAATTGAAATCTTTTATGTACTCGAGCCACCTCCTATGCCTCATATTAAGCTCTTTCTGGGAAAATAAGTACTTCAGGCTCTTGTGATCAGAATAAATTATAAAAGATTCTCCATACAAGTAGTGCGTCCAAATCTTCAAGGCAAAAATAACCACAGCGAGCTCCAAGTCATGAACTGGATAATTTTCTTCTTGCTTCCTCAACTATCTAGAAGAATTAATAAGCTATCACCCTTCCTCGCTGCATTAGCACACAGCCTAAGCCAATTCTCGATGCATCGGTATACACTTCAAATCCTCCTTCTCCAGAAGGTAAGGCCAGCACAGGGACAGTAGTCAAACACTCTTTCAAGTGTCAACCCTTTCGCATTCTTCTGACCATTCGAATCAGTTCTCCTTACGAGTCAACCTAGTCAATGGTACTGTAATCTTGGAGAAGTCCTTAATAAATCTCCGATGGTAACCTGCTAGGCCTAAGAAACTTCTAACTTTAGTTACATTCACAGGCTGCTTCCAATTTCTCACTGCCTCTACTTTAGAAGGGTCTACTGCAATGCCATCCTTAGAAATGATATGCCCCAGAAAGGATACCTCTTCCAGCCAGAACTCACACTTACTAAACTTGGCGTATAGCTAATGCTCTCTCAATATCTGCAACGCCATCCTCAAGTGCTCCTCATGCTCCTCCTTGCTCTTGGAGTATATAAGAATATCGTCAATGAATACCATGACCCACTGATCTAAGTAGGGTCAGAACACACTGCTCATTAGCTGTATAAAAGTTGCAGAGGCATTTGTTAGTCCAAAAGGCATTACTACAAATTCAAAGTGCCCATGCCTACTTTAATTTGGAATGTCATCTTAAAAATATCTTCATCCTTTTGATCACAAGAAACCAAACCAAACTGGATAAACTGATTTATCAGGGATAATTTTGTCAATTTATACAAACCTAAAACTCACTCTAATTTATTAATCATTTTGGCGATATCGCTTCTTTCGCACACTAAACCCTCGCCGTCCTCCACAACCCCGCGACCCATCCGACCCTCTCTCACCCCGCAGCCTGCAGGACGGCAGGAGCCAAGAGGCTCGTCGTGACCCCTCCGGCCCTCCCCCTCCCTCGACGTTGCCAGCAGCCTTCAGGAGACCCGCGAGGGCTGCGACCCCTCCCTCAGCCCTCTTGTGCATCTGCGACCTCCGGCCCTCCCGCGACCCATCATCTGCGACCCCGCCTACAGGAGGCCAGTGTCGCGAACACTCCAGCCCTCCCCCTCCCTCAAGTCCTCGACCCCGCTGGTAGCCTGCAAGAGTCAGGAGACCCGCGAGGGCTGCGATGGTGCGACCCCTCGCTCAACCCTCCTGCGACCTCCGATCTCCCTCACCTCGCCACCCATCCGGCCGGACCAGCCCTCTCTCACCCTGTAGCAGCGCAGCTGCAGGAGCCAGGACTCAAGAGGCCCGCCCCCCGTGACCTCCGGCCCTCCCGCGAGGACCCTGCCTGCAGCAGGAGGCCCACCCCGCGACCCCTCTAGCCCTCCCCCTCCCTTGACGCCGCCGACAGCCTGAAGGAGACCCGCACCGGCCCATCGTCCATAGGCCAGCGACCCCTCCCTCACTGTCTCACCCCTGCGACGCCTCCCTCACCTCCCTCACCCACCTTCACCTGCCTGCAGCAGCAGCAGCCAGCAGCACCGCCGGTGGTGAAGCACTGAAGCCCCAGCGACTCCCCCCTCACCGAGTCACCAGACTCACCATCGCGATCCCTCACCTGCCTGCAGCACCGCCACCGCCAGTGGTGATTCACTTCCCCCCAGCCGACAGTCGCAAGCCCGCGACCCTTCCCTCACTTACCTTGTCCGTCCAACAGTCGCCCGTCAGTCCGGCACCCCGCCGCCACTCACGGCCTGCGTGCACCGTGCTGTTTCCCTCAGGCAATCAGGCTTGCAGTGGTGAGTCCATAATTTTGTAATTTCATTTCTTGATATTAATATTTCAAAAAAAATGTTAAAAATTATAAAACCCTTCTTGCACTGTAGGTTCTTGTTGGTCGATATTGACATCATCTTCTCCCTCGACAAACTCCCCCAACCCTTCAGGGGCCTCATCAGCCTCTTGGGTGACTTCCCCAATTCCTGGTAGCGGTGATTTGATGGTACATCGGGTTATCAGTATCTGGAGCTCTGGGTCGTTACAAATCCTCCTGATGCGGGATAGGCAGTGGACTCGACACTGATTTGATGTGAACCTAGGACTCTAAGCAAGCTCGCGACTCATGCCTAGCGAGGGAAGCGTGCAGACGTGTGTGGTTGAGAAACCGACAGTGAGCTAGGGTGGTCAACTCTCTTTCATGCCCAGATCAGGTGACGGGATAGGTTTCGCTCTCTCACTCGCAGCGGCGAATAAGTTTGAACGAGCTAATATCCTAACACTCATGCAGTGACATATAGAAATATACGAAGTAAGCAAATGTCGAATGAGGGAGCGGGAACGATACCTCCACGCTACCATGCGTGGGAAAGACGACCCCAGCCGAGCTTCGTACTCCCGGTATAGTAAATAATTAAATTATAGCAATGAATATTACTGCCCACTCCACGTAGGGAGGTAAAGGGCTACACATGGGACCCGGGAGTAGTGAACTCAGGTTGACGGGTAGCAAGTCGGAAGGGCTATCGGACCGGAGGTAAGCTGCTGGCCCGACTCGGTACTGTTCTGACTCACTGGAAAGCGTACAATAGTCTCCAAAGGGACATCATCCTCCTGGGAACTTCTGAAGGCAGTGCTTGGCTTAGATAATGGCGGGACATCCCTGGTTGACTCTCAGAAGTGGCGGTCGCTGAATCTGAGTTTTGATAATTTATTGGGAATTATTCCCCAACATCTTCCCACAGCCCTGTCTTAGGACAGATCTGCGCGCTTCCACGATGATAATTTTAGCAGCCAGATCCAGAGGCAGGTCGGATTAAAACTGGTGCCATTGGAAAGTAGACGCGTAGTGCTACAACATATAATTTTTATAGAGCCATACAACAATAGGATAAGAAATGAAAGACTCTGCAAACTCTATGATTTTCTGGCTCAGGTTATAGATCTGGCAGGATAGATTGGGGGTCTACCTGAAAATGAATTTTCACCGGAGGTAAGATGGTGGATCTGGATGTTGGTGATTTTATGGGGGATAGAGGGGGATGTATGGGACGTGCAAGAATTTTTTGGGATTTTTCGATAGAGGGTTGAAGGGTGGGAAAAATAGGACGTCGGTGCAGCTTTGGAGCTTCTTCACTTGGGGTCAGTGCACATTTGGAAATCCTTCAGTTGAGGTCGGTGCACATTAGAAATTCCTTCAATAAGGTCGGTGCACATTTATTTACCAAGTCTGTGCAAAAGAAGGTCGATGCACATTTCATATTTCATGATCTGTAGGTTGATGCACATTCCTATCTAAAGCATTAAGGTCGATGCACATAACTGTCTGAGGCATGGAGGTCGGTGCACATTTCATACTTCAACACAGGCAGGTCAATGCACATTTCAAAGTTGGCTTACACTACTATTCCAACACATGCAGGTCGATGCACATCTAGAGTTGATGCATGTGAAGGTCGATGCACAACACTGTTTGAGGCATGCAGGTCAGTGCATATCACTATTTGAAGCAAATGAAGGTCAATGCACATCTTGTTCCATCACATACAAGTAGATGCACATTCCTCTTTGAACCATATAAAGGTCGACGTACATCACTGTTCCATCATATGCAGGTCGATGCATATTACTGTTTGAAGCATGTAAAGGTCGATGCACATTTGGACCTCTCTTCAGTAAGGTCGATGCACATTTATCCAGGGCAATGATGAACCAAACTTTCTACCCAGTTCTTTCTTGCATCTTGGAGCAATGACCATTGGTGAGACCTGCCTTGATTTTGGTGCAACCTCTTGCCTTGATTTCTATGCTATCTGCCTTGATTTCTGTGCAACCTATTGCCACTGGGCCTGAACCTTATACACGATGGCATCAACAAGAGCAATTAAGACTCACAAGTGGTTAGACATCATCAAAACACATAGTTAGACATCATCAAAATAACATATATCCAACAAGCAAGACTACAAGCAACTCCTACTCAAATACAAAGATTGCTTCACCTGGACCTACAAGGAGATGCCAGGGCTAGACCCCTCTGTGGTAGAACACGAGCTAACCATCTCTCCCTTAGCCACTCCAGTCAAGCAGGCACAGCGACATATGTGCCATGAGCTGGAACTCCAAGTTTCGGCTAAAGTCAACAAAATGGCAGAGGTCGACTTCATTGAGTCGTGCATCTACCCGATCTGGCTCACCAACATTGTCCCAGTCAAGAACAAAAATGATCAAGTTTCCATCTGTGTCGACTTCTGGGACCTCAATAAAGCATGTCCAAATTAAGGTCGATTTCCCAATACCGATTACAAAGGCAATGGTAGACATGACTATCAGACATGAAGCCTTATCTTTCATGGACGGATTGTCTGATTACAACCAAATACGGATGTCTCTCAAGGATAAGAACCACACCACCTTCTGGTCCCCCAAAGGGATTTTTAACTACAAGCGCATCCCCTTTGGTTTAAAGAATGCCAACGCTACTTACCAAGGGTCATGACCAAGATATTTGATGAGATGTTGCACAACATTGTCAAATGCTATGTTGATGACCTCATCGTCAAAACAAAAAGGTGAGAGGACAATCTACATGATCTATGCCAAGTCTTCAATCGACTCTGGCAATATGGGCTCAAGATGAATCCTATGAAATGCACCTTCGACGTGTCTAGTGGGAAGTTTCTCAGCTTCATCATTAGATACTAAGGAATTAAGGTGGACCCCAGCAAGATCAAAGCAATTCGGGAGCTTTCACCACTATAAAATCTCGTTGAGCTCAGGTCCTTCCAATGAAGACTAGTCTACATTCCAAGGTTCATCTCCAACCTCTCTAGTCGATGCGCACCCTTCAGTAAACTTATGAAGAAAGGCACCCCATTCATATGGGATCAAGAATGCGAGAATGCTTTCAAGCAGATTAAGGAGTATCTCCTCACTCCTCTAGTCCTGGGAGCACCAATCAAGGGCAAGCCTCTCATACTTTACATTGCCGCCATGGATGCCTCATTAGGAGCCCTATTGGCACAAATCAATGAGGAAGGTAAGGAGCAGCCACTCTACTACCTCAGCTGGAAGGTGATTGGTGTTGAGTACCGCTACTCTCCCATAAAGAAGGTGATTGGTGTTGAGTACCGCTACTCTCCTATAAAGAAGGTTTGCTTAGCACTGGTGTTCACCATCAAGAAGTTATGGTACTACCTACTATCACATATGGTGGAGATTATATCTAAGCATGACCCGGTCAAATTTTCCCTGAGGCAGCCTGTCCTCTTCAGGCTAATCGAGAAAATGGGCTCTCCTACTAATGGAGTATGACATCACTTATGTCCAGTGGAAGGCAATCAAGGGACAAGACATGGCTGAATTCTTAGCAGCCCATCTAGTACCAGACGACTTGCCTCTTAACACAAAACTCCACGATGAGGAGTCCCATGCCTCTTAGTCTCCAGAGCAAGTTGAGCAGACTGAAGATGTCTTACATTACACATAGTAGGCCCTCACAGCCAACGTACCTTGCTGGGAGCTCTACTTTGACGGTGCTTCTCAAAAGGTTACTCAGGATAATCGAAGCCAGTCATCACGGCAGGCACCGGGATCATCTTCCTAACTCCTCAGGGTAGAGTTTTGTACAACTCATGCACCCTCATGAAATTCCTAACCAACAATGAAGCTAAATATGAAGCTCTGATCATCAGACTTCAAATGGCTCTCGACATGGGCATTAAGCATCTTAAAGCCTATGGGGATTCTCAACTAGTAGTCCATCAAGTCCTTCGCATCTACGATGTGCAAAAATAGGAGTTAGCTCCATACCACACCACCATCACTAGGCTCATCCAGAAATTCTATTCCTTTGAAATAGATCATGTCCTCAAGAGCAGTGACACTCAAGTAGATCCCTGGCAAAATTGGCTACGATCATCAAACTTCCACTTGTGGGCAAAGTCGACATCACTATTAAACATAGAAGATTGATGTCGAGTACACTCAGCAATGAGTCTGGTCTAACCATCTACGAGGTCCACAACCTCAACCAGGACACTTCCCCAGAAGAAGAAGATTGACGAGAGCCAATCATCAAATTCAAGTGAGGTTGGCTTCCTCCTGACCGAGCTCAAAGGATTCAGCTATTTTGTCAGGCAACGTCATACCAGTTGATCGGCGACTCCCTCTATAGGCTTGTCCACAAAAAAGACAAGTTTGTTCTCTTGAGATGTATCTTCCCAGCCGAAGCTCAAGCCATCATGCGCGAAGTCCATTTGAGACTATGTGGCGCCCACTAGACTGGACAAAAGATGAAGAATAATATTAATCTCAAAGACTTCTACTGGCTGATGATGTACGCGGATTGTACCCAGTATACCCGTACGTGTCATCAATGTCAAGTCTTTGGCCTAGTTCCTAGAAGATCTCCCAATCTACTGCATCCAACGGCCCCTACATGGCCACTTGCAGAATGGGGTATGGATATTATGGGATGTTGTCCCAAACAAATGGCAATCAAGAAGGGGGGTTGAATTGATTGTCCTGAAATTTACGAAGATTACGATGGATTTTAAATTATTACAAATCTTGTTATATTCTATCATTTATACGGTCAACTGATTTTTTAGAGAATGAACAAGTAGAAGGTTCTGCCAAACGCCACTAAGTGTGCGTTTGGTATTAATTTAGAGGAGATGGCTTTGATAAAAAGTGGCCTTCTGACAGTTCTATTGGGTTGTTGAAGATGGGGGAGCAGACTTTTAACATTTGCCATTGCATTTGGGTTGGCACGACAGATGAAATGTCTAAAAAGTTAAAAAAATAATTTTAACTCTATTTTTAATGGTTAAAAAATGGGGAAAGAAGAGGTTAACGGAATACTTTGGTAAATGACAATCGCAAAATGACCTCGAGAATCACCTCTCAACCTTCGGGTGATTTTAGGTGAGAAGAGGTTGATATGTCTACACTCTCTCTCATAGGAGATTTTAAAGATGCACATAAATCGAGATAGAATGGGTGCATTTGGTAACACTCATTTCTTGTCGGGGATTCTAATGATTGAAATCTCCTCAAAAATTATTACCAAACGCACCCTAAGACATTGTTTGAATCTCGGATGGGGTAACTTATTCGACCGTGTTGGGTCGAACAAGCTCGGGTAAGAAGATGTGTGTGAGGGGAAGAGTCGGACCCGCCTCACAAAGAGTCGACGGCAACCGACAAATCGATTACCAAACAGACCCTAAGAGTTGTTTCGGAAGATTTTGAACGACGGAGACTCTCATTTCTCATGTACATTCGTACGATGTGTGAATTATTTTAGGAAATGAAAAAATTACATGCATTGTAAAACGCTACTTTAGAGAGAGATTGTGTTGGAGTTCCCGGTACTTCCCAGTAACAAAATGCTTCCCAGATCCCATCAGACGTCTGACGATATGACAAAAGGACAGCCCCACCCACGTGCCGCCACCACCGCGGCCACAACATCTCATTAGTGGGATGTTTGCTGGGATGACGTGTCTCCTGCAAAGGGTACACCGGGGTCCACCATCTAAACGGGCCAACGGCATCGGAGACATGTACAAATGACACGTACAAAGTTTCGTACAATTACATGTAACGCTAAAAGAGGACCCCGTCTGGGTCTGCACGGACGTACCCGCCGTAAAAGTTGCCACAACTACTTGGGCCTCCCCAGTTACCTGACCTGCCCACCCCGTACAAGGCGTGCTTTGAAGACATTAACAGTAAATCTCAAAAGTCATTATCAAAAGCCATTAATAGATATATCAAAGAATGACTTATGAATATTGACATCATCAAAACCATAGAGACACAACAAAGACCATAGGATCCTAGATTGTCCTCTCCTTAACAAGCAAGCTTTGTAGTAGAAGCATCAAAATGGTGCTAGAAGGCAAGGCAGACTACATGCCCTCATAGGAGCAGAACCTATCGAAGAAGGCGACTTGGTGGAAGGTTTTTTTTCTATTTATTCAAGGCCTACATTTGTTTTATTTGACACTAGAGCTATGCATTCATTTATATCTCAGACATTTGCTGATACTCTATCTGTGAAACCTATTCCATTAGAGTTAGAACATATTATTATCACCTCTATTGGAGTTGGATCAGAGATTAAATATTATTATCTTGTTGGTGGATAACCTACCTATTGACTTAGTCTATATGGAAATGGAGGGTTATGATGTTATATTAGGAGCAGATTGGTTGTCTAGGCATGGTACTAGTATAAGTTCCAAGTTGATTAAGGTGACTTTTAGTGGGCACCCCAGACTTTCCTTCTCATGCAATCGGTATCTTAGGAACCCGTCCCTTATTTTTGCCCTTCGAGTTGATAAATTAATGAAGAGGGGTTATGTTGCATTCCATGCTTTTGTTGCCTTGGCTAAACGTAAGGGACCAAATTTGGAGGATATTCCTATTGTTAAGGATTATCCAGATGTGTTTCTAGATGAGTTGCCCGATATTCCTCCAGAGAGAGAGTTCGTATTCTCTATTGATTTGATTCCTGGAGCTACCCCTATATCTACGGCTCATTGTCGGATGTCCCCCACTGAATTGAAGGAGTTGAAAGAGCAACTGAAGGAGTTATTAGAAAATGGATTCATTAGGCCATGCACCTCACCTTGGGGAGTGTCTGCTCTATTTGTTAAAAAGGAGGATGGATCCATGAGACTATGTATAGATTACCGACAGTTGAACTAGTTGGTGATCAAGAATATGTATCCAATGCTAAGAATTGATGAACTGTTTGATTAGATTTCAGTATCTCAGTATTTCTCTAAGATCGATATCAGATCTAGAGACCATCAAGTAAGGATCAAGGAAGATGATGGGGACATCATTTACCCCCTCCACATTTTTCGAAGCCCGGATGGATCGTCATCATGTGCCATCGTGACATAATGCATATGTAAGGATAGATGCTTTATGTGTAGAATGATCGATCAAAATGTTACTACTCTCAGGCACGTCATGTTAATGCGTCGGGACGTGACAACATATGTTCCAAAAGATCCTACATACTTAGTTTGGACAAGTCCTTCAGGTCCACCTCATGCTCCTGTGATCTCCACCCCCATACAACCATTCTCATTCACCCAACCCTTGTACCACCTCCCCCTACTCTAGTCCCACCTTGGCCCCCACACTCTGCCCCACCCCCTCCCGTTGTCCTCCACCACCCTACTCTACCTGACTACTCCATAGAACTCTCCCCCAAGCAAACTTGGTCTCAGTCAGGCACCTCCAAAAATAAGGGCCTTCAAGCCACTCGACATCCCTTACACATTTCAACTAATGATACTGATATTGCTCTTTCTAACTTTACCCAGGCATCTAAAGATCCCACATGGCATTGTGCAATGGACCATGAATTCAACTCCTTACATAAGCAGCACACTTGGACCCTAGTTCCATTCTACTTTGACATGAATGTCATGGGCTGCAAGTGGATCTACAAGGTGAAGTGCAACCCCGACGGATCTATCATGCGTCACAAAGCCCGGCTTATCACCAATGGATACCATAAGCAGCCAGGGGTTGACTTTGTGGAGACATTCAACCCAGTGGTGAAACACACCACCATTCATGTAATTCTCTCATTGGTGGTCTCTTAGCATTGGTCGTTGCACCAACTTGATGTTGAGTGTGCTTTCCTCCATAGTGATTTGAAGGAAACTGTCTACCGTACATATAGTAGCCTTCAGGCTATGGCACCCCCGAACACCCTGCGCATGTCTATCTCATGTAGAAATCTGTTTACGGGCTACGCCAGCCCCCTCGAGCTTGGTACACCAAGTTCAGCTCTGCTCTCCTCGACTTGGGCTTTTGGACATCAACATCTGACCCCTCCTTGTTCATTAATAATGACGAGGACTGCACTGCCTATCTCTTACTATATGTGGATAGCATCAACCTCACAGGAAGCACACCTCCAGTTCTACAATGGTTCATCAACACGTTGCGTCAACATTTTCGCATGAAGGACATGAGCGGCCTCTCCTACTTCTAAGTGGCACGGACACCTAATGGCATCTCACCCAATCAATGCATATATATTCTATATTTGTTGTATAAGATCAACACGCTGGCGTCGACGATCACCCCCTCGGTGGACGATACGACGCTTGAGGCGCGCCTGGCCAATGCCATCGATGAGGCGACGGATGCTCCCGATTTCATCGACTACCGAGAGGCGGCTGCTTTTGCGGACCAGATTCACGCGGTCTTGGACCCTGTCGAGGCGCTGATCCCTGCCGGGCGGCCCCAGATGGCGTTGAGGTTGGCCGAGCGTATGCTCGACGCTTTGGAGGATCTGCTGGAAGTCGTGGACGACTCGGACGGCGAGTGCGGTGGCGCCATGGCGCGGACGCAGCAGATCCACCTCGCCGCCGCGCGGGCTTCTCCACCCGAGCCGACAGGCTTCGCGCATTGGCTCTTCGAGCGTGAAATGACCAGCGACTACGATGTCTTCAGCGGCGCAGCCGAGCTCTACGCCGATGTGCTGGGGCCAGACGGGGCGGCGGAATATCGCCGACTGGCTTTGGAGGCTTGGGAAAAGCTGCCGCTCCGTCAGGGGCGAGGGGAGACGAACGCCGGCTACTATCAGCTGGAGACCATTCTCGAACGATTTGCGCGCGACGACGGCGACGTCGACATGCAGGTGGCGCTTCGCTCGAAGGATCTGTCGTCGCCGGGGCGCTACCTGCAGTTGGCGGAACTCCTGCGCTCCATGGGCCGACGGGACGAGGCGCTTCGTACGGCGCAGGATGGTCTTTGGATCTTTGAGGACAGCGATCCCGGCCAGAGCCTGGTTCGGTTCTCGGTCGATCTGCTGACCGAGGTCGGCCGGAAGGCGGAGGCGCACGCGCTGCTCTGGAAAGCCTTTCAACGGGCGCCCGACCCGGACCTGTTCGAGGACCTTCGAGCATTTGAAGGGGCGGAAGGCGTGGCGCGAGCGTTGGATTGGCTCGAGCAGGATCTCGCCGGCAAGACGGCGAGGCCATGGAGCCATCCCGCCGATTTCCTGGTCGATCTGCTGATTGGGGAACAGCTATTCGACCGCGCCTGGGCCGTCGTCCGAACGCACGGGGCTTCAAGGCAATGTCGGCGCACCCTGGCGAAGGCGAGCGACCTTGGTGGCTCCCAGCGTCACGCCCGCCGCGTTCGCGGTCCACTCGATGGAGTCGGGTAGGCACCAAGTCAGGTATTGCTTCACGCTGATCTGCAGGGCGGCTTCGGGGTTGGAGCGGGTCATGCAGCGTCTCCTACGAGCGCTGAAATATTGGAAAGCTAAAAAATCAAGAAAAAAAGAGAAACACCACTCAAATAAGTTGATTTGAGGGTTAAATGGGGCATCGCAGTGCGATAGGAGATATGCTCAAAATGATGTCAATTTTAGTGTGTCTACAATGCCGAGTGAACACTCGGCCCCGCGAGTTGGCAACTACGAACCTCCGCACAGCACCGTCGAGTCTCAAGGAAGAGCCGCTACACCTAAAAAACAGGGGTGAGTCTCATCTCATTGGCTCAGTAGGGGTCCCGCGGAACTACGACTGTAAACAATGGCAGTACGGAAAGTAACAACAACAATAACAACAACAGGAGTAGCAATGGCAACAATAACAACAGCGGCAATGGGGGAACATCCGTGCAGGAAATCTGAAAGTCAAAAAAATCTCGGCTCTATAACTACTCCTACTAGAACAGAAACGAACACCCCGATCTCATCATCGGGGAACCACTAGACTACGAATCGCCCTAGTCACGCTACTAGGGAAATGCCACAACACCTCTGTCGTGGAGGCCTGTACTCACACACGAAGGCCCACTCCGAGACCACATGGTCTGAAAACATGGTCACGACCTCACCATCGTGAACCCTACACTGGCTAGGAAAACTCTCAGTGATGCTCACCAGAAACTCTAGACCTCGGCTTCAGGAAAACACCAGAAAATTACACGTAAAACCTCATCTCGCAGATGAGAAACAGAACCTCGAGTCATGACAACTCACGTCACGTGATGGGAGTACCTACCCACCAGAAGTAAGGCTGGATGTGTCCACTGACAACTTAGTTCATAGCCTCAGGTGTCTCCCTACGACGCCCCGGGCGGAGACTGAGACACTGTACTAGTAACCACATAACAAGGACTAGCTAGGGTCGCACTCATCAGTGCAGGTTTGACGCCCTAGCCACGTGTGCATACGTAGGTCATGCGCTTTAGGTCGGATCATCTATCTGGTTGCCCCCCCAACCCGAACTTAGGTTGCAATAGCGAGTGGCCCTACGATAACCAGCCTAAAAATCGTCTCTCCTAGGTCACACTCTCCGCCACTCCCAAGTGGGTCTACACACATGTGTGCAGGAAAGCTACGACTTGTGGGGCTCACTAAATGTGAACACTAAAAATGACGCACGCATCCATCGCGAGTAACGTGACGTAACAGGTGGCTCAGAGCCACCCGGAACTCCACATCGGGTAAGGAGCTTCCCGAGTATGATGACAACATGGGTGTCAGCTTGAGTGACATAGCTCGTTACATTGGCATGGCTGAGGATCAACCTTTAGATGTCATGCCCTCTTCGAGCACCTTCCCACCTTTTATGTTGTGCCTTCTGGCAGGGATAGTCAACTTGGTGGAACCAAGTCTCGCCCCTCCCAATGATTTTTTTTTAATTTTTGAGCTTTATCAGCCCTTTCTGGTTCCAGTTCCCCTTTTTTCTTGGGATTGTTGTTACTCATTATACCAATTGCTTTGATATAGCCGTAGGGTCCACTTAGATAGAACCTGTATAGACATCCGTCATTTTTGTTCCAACTTCTATTTCTAAGTCATAGTTATTTTCTACGAAATCTCCTAATCCTCCCGATTCTACTCTTTGAATAAATCTAAGCTTGCTATCCTCACTTCCTACAGAGGCTTCCTCCTCATTCATCATATAGACGTATGTTTTGCTTTTCGAGCTATAGTATTCTGATTTGTTTGTTCCTATTTCTTCTCCTTCTATTATTCGTATTCCTTTTACGTTTACCACTTCCTCTTCATCTAAATCTATATAATAGTAGGAGCCTACTATTTCTATAAGCTTTTGATTTGCCTTTGAATTCTTCTTGGGACACTGGTTAGCAATTGTGCCTTACTTCCCCGTATGTCCAACATTTACATTTTTTTTCCTTTTGGGCATTCTTTAGCTTTCACGAAGTATCTTTTCTTAATTTTTTTGACATTTCTTCTTGGCTTGTTTCTTCTATATTGTTCTCTCTGCTCTCTAAACGTCTTTTTCTTCGAGGGTAACCTTTTACTCCCACTCTTTCTATATATAATGGGTTTATCTAAGCATCCGTAGTTTCTTGGGTATCTTATGTTTTTATCACAGGCAATCTTGATACATCCTCCAACACTGTTTTAAAACCCGGCCCAGCTCGATCAGTCTGACCGGTTAACCCGTGACCCGGTTTGAAAACCGGGTTGAAACCCTACCTAGATCGACCAAGATCTAAAACTTGGCCAAACCCGGTTAACCCAACGTAGTAAAACCAATATGACCCGGCCAGGTTCGAGACCTGTTTCACATTTTCTAAGTTTCTATTATTAGGTTAGGTTTTAATTTAGCGTGTAAATAAATATGAAAGGTGAGAAGTCATCGTTGAAATATGTACACTACAGTGACTAGCACAGTACGATCTAGAGATATGAGACTAGACCAACAAGATGGAAGGCAAGACTTTTCTCAAATGGGGGGAGATTGGTGTTTTGCAAATTGGTGCTCAATAGTCTCCCCATTTAGTACCTTTCCATCTTCTAGATTCTGAGTACAGTTTCAAGGAAGATTGACTCTATTCAACCAAGGTTCCTCTGGCATGGCAGTGGAGGTACGAATATGGGATGGCATGACATAGCATGGGGAAGAATTTGTAAGAACAAGGAAATGGGAGGTCTAGCCATCAGGTGTATCAAGGAGTTCAATCAAGGTTTGTTGTGTAAGTGGTTGTGGAAGCTGGGTTCTGCAAAAAATGTGCTATGGCTACAAGTCATCAGGCGGAGATAACATGAAAGAGTAAGGGACTGGGATCTCACCCCGGCCTCTCAGCACAACCTCTCTCCCATTTGGAGGGGTATCTTACAGTGTAGAGATATCATTTCTGTTAGTGCACGCCTGCACGGGTTCATTTGGGAAATGGGCGTAAGTGTCTTTTTAGAAGGATAGGTGGTGCAATATCTTTCCACAAGTTTTTGCAATTGCTTCTATAAGCGGCATCAGTTTCTCACGTTTTTGACACACAACTATCAAGGAAGAACTTGGTCCCATCTTTCAGAAGAAACCTTAGGGCAGAGGAGATTGAAAAACTAGAAAAACTCCTATCTCTTCTCCTACATGTTGCCCCGGAAGCCCACAGTGCCGCTAGGCGGTGGTGGAGATGGGACAAGGAAGGAAGATTTTCAATTAGCTCAGCCTATAATCTTATTTCTGACAGAGGAATGAGATAGTGTTACATCATAGATTTGGAACTCTAAGAGCCCACTTAACGCGAAGATACTTATATGGAGGATTTCACATGGCCGACTAGGCGACTACCCACTTGTGACACGTTGGCTACATTCCTGACAGATAATTCCCACAATGTATGTTCTTTGTGGGGAAAGGATGAGTCATTGGATCTCCTTTTTGTAGGATGCTCCTTCTCTAGGAGATACAGACACAGGTGTTGAGTAGGATCCCAGGTGCTACTATCAGTCAGGATAATGTGCACCAATTGATCCGACAATGGCATAAAACATGGACCCTCAAGGGTGATAGGCACATTTGGTGACTCATTCTGCACGCTACCCTTTGGGCCTCATGATGGGCAATTTGTCCTGAAGCTCAAAACTTTCCATATTTAGAAAGGTTGCCCGATTGGACTCAAACTTTCCCTAAACCTTCAAGAAACTCTTAATCATCCCTCCAAGGAAACAAGGGCAATCGTGCTTGTAGTAGATCATGCTACAATGGGCAAATTTGGTATTTAAGTGGTTTATTTTGAGCATCACTAAAAGGCAATTAATCAAGGATATTCGCTCATCATAGTGATATAACTAACACCGGCCGAGGTCAATGGAGATGGTCCATACTCAAGCACTAATATGCCAAAGCCAATTGGGTAAATATTAAGCTAAGTTCAACAAAAGGGATTATCCCAAAACCATGCGAACCTCCATGCTTATGAAAGATACACAGAAAGATAAATAATACGGGAATGTCCGATATGTTTTAAACTTCTCGTTCCAAGAAATGGTTAAGAGCCCATTAGAAAATCCAAAAAAAAGTTTAAAAGGACTTTCTATCACAATGTATAAAACATTAGTGTCTGCCAAGTCAGAAACCACAGCTAAAAGGTAACTAGGATGCGTAAAATATTCTACCTCCTGAAGCTCATCTACCGCTTGATCTATCCCAGCAACATCACTAAACATGACCCCAGTTGAACCCTGATGACAATTAAAAAGGTATGGATTAAACCAAATAGGTCCTGAAGAGGGGTCCACTACCACAAACATTGAAAATAAACAAATAAATGAAGCTGAAGGCAAGATGACTGACATCAACTCGAGCCTGTGGTTTGGACTGTGAGAATTCAATGCCTTGCCAAATATCCTGCATGGAGACAGATGCAGAAAATCAACTAAATTGCAAAATGACATCAACTTTGCCACTCAACTATGTGAAATTATCAGTAAATTAGAACTTTTCATGACTTACCCATTTCCTGAAGTTCTTTGGTCTTCTTGAAAGGGTGAACCTTATAAGAAGGACCATGGTCCCCAGAACGAACAAGATTGGCTTCATCATCGTAAGACTGGCAGACCCGGTAGGAAAATTGAAACCACTCGACATACCCCAATGGAAGTGAGAAAACATTGGCATGGATTTTATTATGGGTCTACCTAGGACTCGTAGTGGATTTGATGCAATATTGGTGATTGTCGATCGATTGACAAAGTCAGCTCATTTCTTATCCATTAAGTCTAAATGGACAGTTGATATTTTGGCAGCTATCGAAAGATCATTTCTCAGGCTGACAAGCCTTCATACTTTGAGGTTCCTGAGCCAGCACCGACCACTACCCCCTGCCTCCGGGCAAGAAGAGGAAAGCTTCTGTGGTTAAAACCACTGTTGTGAGGGCTAAGAAGGCCCAGAAAGTCCATTCGCAGTAGCCCCCTCCTGAAGTGACTGCTGCAGATACCCCTCTACCTGACATTCCATCCTTCGATGAATTTGCAACTCAGAGGGAAGCCGCATAGTAGTCCACTAAAGGTAACACCTCAAACTTACAATTACTCTATTTTCTGTTGGTTTCATGATAGCTCTGTTCTCATTTGGGCATGACATTTCCTGTGTTGGCAGTTTAAGAGCAAGCGTCTGTTGCTGCGACTGTGGGGGGGCATAAGTGCAGTGGAAGGTGAGGGCCCAGAACCCTCTACCATTCTTCCTAAAGAAGTCAGATTGCCTTCGCCTACCTCGGTCAGTGAGGCAGAGGGTAAATGTCTTTCTCTTCAGATCCCTTCTGTCTCTCGACTGTCCTTTTGCCAATCTTTATATGTGCTTCTGGCATTGCAGTGGCAGTCAGGGAGGAGGCTGAAGTGATAGTAGCAATAGTAGATGCCCCTCGGCCACAGGAGGGATATAAAACTCAATTGAACAAGAGCACAGCACCCCTACGGCACATGGTTACCCAATCAGCATCTAAACATGCCTTGGAGGCGACAGGTCAGCCCATAGCCAGAGTGGGGATATCCTCCAGTAGTTCTGCCACCATCTCTGATGCAGGGGAAGATGAGTCAGGCTTCAGTGAAAGCGAGGAAGAAACATCCAAATCAATAGCAGCACCTTTTGTGCTGACTATGGGTCTTTCACCATTTGAGCCTCCCAGGCTACCAGTGCCACCTTCCCAGGAGGAACTGCAAGAAGAATTTGCTGAGATCAATACAGAGGTGGAGATAACTCTCCCTTTTGTTGCCTCAACTACAGAACTTTCCTCTCCACTACAGTCCTTTGAAGGCATAGATTTCACCATGAAAGTGAGTTTCGTTCTTTTCATAGCTTTATAGATTTTTCATTTGTCTTTTGCTTGGTGCTGACTTAACTCGATTTCAGGAATCCGCTGGCACTGATCAAGCATTAATTCCAACTCCTATAGCTATCTTTTCTGAGACTTCGCCTGTAGTGTCTTCTCTGCCAGTAACCTCTGTGGGAGCAGTCGGTGTAATTCGACCCGTGCCAATAAGGGTACAATCTTCTGCTGACATGGCATTATTGGAGCTGGGAGCTTTAGGGGAGAGCTCGGCTCTGACCGGGGCTTCAGAATTGAGGGCTGAGGCAGACCCGGCCAGAGATTCCACATTTATTCCGACTGCAGTAATGACTATTGCACCCGAATTAACGGTTCCTACAGTAACAGCCATGGAGACTGAACCTTTACCCCTTTCGGTGGCTTCTCAAGCTGTAGCCCCTACAGACTTATCAATAATAGAGGTAGCCACTCCGGAAGAAGGAGCAATGCTAGAGGCAATCGCTGAAGAGGCTGGCCCTTTACCATCAACTGTCTCAGAAATAGCTCTTATAGATTCATCAAAAGGGGTAGTGCCCTAGGAGGGGGGTGTGGAAGACACAAGCCTTATGCCGGAAGCTCATGAAGAAGCAGCTCCAGCAATAGTAAGCTCCCCTTCCCTGGCCACTCAAGCAGCAGCTCATGCAGAAATGGTAGTGGAGAGAATAGCAGCCTCGGAGAAGACCATTGAAGAAATTTAGATAGCTCCCTCGATAGCTCTTCCGTCTTCTTCCTCCAGACCAGATGTCGGCCTATGGGAAGACATTGACAATGAAGTGACCTTTGAAGTAGCTCCGGTTGCTTCCCTTGGATTTCCCTTATCTGAGAGTTTCATGTGGCAAAATTTGGAGATGCTGCGCCAACTAACGGAATCCCAGCTAGGCTTAACTTACCTGCAACTGAAAGAGGTGGCCAACCGCCTCACGGCTGGATTGTAGGCACTATGTTGCCCCTTGGAGACATGGACCCAACGCGTCTTGTTACTGCTAAAGTTTGTACATCGCCGGGACTTCCTGGCGCGTGTCATGACTGATAGGCTAGTGGCCCTTAAAGTGCAATGAGTGGAATGCCGGTCTGGGCTGGGGGAAATGGATTTTGCTCTCCAGGAACGTCAAGGTACGCTGTAGGCTCTAACCGACCAGGAGTAATTTGTATGTAGTCGGATAGATGAACTTGAAGCAGAGCTGACTGATCTTCCGGATGAGCTGCCATTGGTAAAGACAACCCAGTCACAAGCCACTGAGGAGGTAGCTTTGCTACAGGGGTAGGTGGCATCTCTTCAGGATGAATCCATCCGGCTCCAGGAGGAGGAGGCTCGCTTACACGAACTGGGAGCTGCTCCATACATAGGCCTTTTAGCTTTTGAAGACATATTTCGACATTCGTAGACATCCTTTCTTTGTACCACACTACTCCCTGGGGGTTACACTTGTACCTTCTTCTTCTTCTTTTTTTGAAATGAAAAGGAAATTCTATTATGACTTCATGTGTATATTTTTGTTTTCATAATGGGTTGGTAGCAGTTTGGCGATCCTTTCGCAGGTAATCCGTGTTCAGCAGGAGAGCGTCCACCCTTTTAGGGAAAGGATGGGGAACTCGCTCCACCGCGTAACGGTACCTGGAGGGTGTCCAAACTGGGTTTGTTAGAGATGGTGGATGAACCTTTGGCCATACGCGCCACAAGGGGAAGTATTTATAGATGTGTAGATGGAGATTTTATGGTATTAATCGAAACAGATTAATAGTCTATTTCGGGTGGTTCTCAGAGTTGACCAAGGTGATATGCCAATTGACCAATAGCTAGTTTCATCATCGACATTGGGTTTTTATCGATGCAAAGGGGGTTACAAGTTTCATCAGAATAGATGTAAGGTCTAATCTGGGCAGGTTTCATCGTTTTCATCATAGGTGGGACATGGAAGGGCATGTAGTTTTCATTAGGACAGACGTAAAATATGAACTGGATGTGTTTTATCATTGCTCGGGCAATGCGCCAGTCGATCAGTAGCTGGTTTCATCATCGATATTGGGTTTATACCAATGCAAAGGAGTTTTATAAGTTTCATCAGAATAGACGTAAGGTCTAAACTGGATAGGCTGCATCATTGATCGGGCAAGGTGCTGGTTTCATCATCGATATTGGGTTTATATCGACACAAAGAAGTTTATAGGCTTCATCAGAATAGACGTAAGGTCTAAACTGGATAGGTTTCATCATTGATCAGGTAAGGTGCCGGTCGATCAATAGCTGGTTTCATCATTGATATTGAGTTTATATCGATGCAAAGGAGTTTTATAAGTTTCATCAGAATAGACGTAAGGTCTAAATTGGACAGGTTTCATCATTGATCGGGCAAGGTGCCGGTCGATGGCGTAAGAGAAAATACGAGTGCATGTCCATAAGGAGTGACGGCCCCAACAAAGTGATGGTGGGTCCCGCAGGGCAGCACCACAAGTCTTTTGGCTGAGGTGTTCCTCTCCTCCTTCACCAGCACGCCATCCATAAGGAGTGACGGCCCCAACAAAGTGGTGGTGGGCCCCGCAGGGCAGCACCACAAGTCCTTTGGCTGAGGTGTTCCTCTCCTCCTTCGCCGGCACGCCATGATCGTCCTTCCCTGGCACAGCCTGAAGTTACCTTCCCCGGCACACTAAACTCCCCTCACCGGTACACCCTACAGGTCTTCCCCGGTGCACTCCCCATGGTCTTCCCCGGCACAGCCGTTACGGTCTTGTCCGACACACCACCTGGGTAGCTTCCCCAACAGGCTCGTGGAGGCTTCCCCGGTACGCCCTGCTGGAGGCTTCCCCGGCACACTCCCATGGGCCGTTTGCCGGCACACCCGAGCCTAGTCTCCCCCGGTGCACTCCCCATAGTCTTCCCCGGCACGGCCCAAGGCGCTTCACCGACACACCATGGAACGTCTTCCCCAGTACGCTCCCTAACTACTCCTCCTCGGCACACTCCGACAGGCTTTCCCCTGGCACGCCTCCTTCGCCGGCACCACCGGCGATACCCGAAGCGACGTTCCCCGGCGCCGGAGAAGAAGAGAAAGAGAGGGGAGAAAAGAGGAAGGAAAGGGGGAGGAAAAGAAGAAGAGGGAAGAGAAGAAGGCAGAGGGGAGTCTAGGGCTCCATCACCCCGAAGGCAAAGAGGAAAGAGGAGAACAGGGGGGAGAGAAAAGGAAAGGAAGAAAGGAGAAGAGAGAATGGGAGACGGAAGGGAGAAGAGAGAAGAGAAAAAGGGGGGG